>VZSV01000170.1:273200-287492 GCA_013398735.1 Nothocercus julius | reverse complement strand
TGTGTGTGCGTGTGCGAATCAGGACAGAATTTAATCCAAATAAAAATAGGGACAGAAGCCATATCAAGTCATGCCTTAAAGTTGTTTCACTGATGTCACCACCTCAATGCTATGCCATAGCCCAAAGAGGGGGCCTCGGTAGATTGAGTAATTTAAATTATGTACAATAATTTCAATAGCCTTTTATATGGCTTTCCCGCCGTGCACACTAAGCAAGCCTCAACACTGACACATTGTACTTGCTTTAGAAGAAGAAGCTAGAGCTGAGTGACAGCCTCTGTCTAACCTTTAAGATTCAACACAAGAAGTGACTATAAATTGAAATAGCACTTTCAATTACTGCTGACTTACAAAGCAGCAGCAGTTCTGAAAGTCATGTGTAGACAAAAAAAAAAACGAAAATCATTCTTATCCAATGTTTAGCCACATCTTACACAAGGTCAATAGACACATTGCCCAGAATCCAGGGCAATTGCTTTTAACAGAAGCAGGACCAGAGCTCCAGTTCCTGTTGTGATGGCTTTGGGGCATGCATGACAGGGGAAAGGTAGAAGACACACAGGAAACTCCCACCCATTCCTATTGGGACAGAGAATAAAGGAGCCAAAGGCTGAATACACCAATATCAGCCTGTTTGGGCTGTGTCTTTTTTGGAACAGGATCAGAAAAGCTAAAGATTTAACGACAGGCACCCAACAGAAACCGTGAGTAGATACAGTCTCCTCACCTCGAAGCACATTTTACTGCCTTCTTTTGAGGCTTCTCTAATTCAAGCAGAATTTCATTAAGTAAACTGACAGTCTGCTTCAAAGAGTGGGTACAGTATAATTTGACACAACCTTGATGTCAGATAAACTGAATTCTGTGCTTTTGCATACCGATACAAAATCTATTATAAAAGCCCCCATTAACCCTCAATCAAGAAACAAATTGAATGAGAAGCAAAGCAGCGTGCTTTGCAAGGAGCAAAGAGCAGCAGAGCTCTTTGCAAAGAGTGTTCATCTTCCAGCCTCCTCTCTCCCATCCATAAAGGAATCCTAGAAGGTGGCTGAAGCTGCCGCAAAGTTAACTAGCTGGGGATAACCACTGCTGCCTGCCTTCCATGTATGCTTGGATTAGAGCAGTCGCACTTTGTGAGCTGAGAATCAGAAGAAAAGCTCAATCACACCTCTCCTAGCTGAAGGTTCTGAACTGGCAAGCAGAAAATCTCTCCCCTGCTGATGTCTTTCTTAATAAAATACCTGTCCAAAAGTAACACTTCACGCAGAGGATCATTCTTATTCCTGGACCTCTGCAATATTTGACAGATGCATTAAGTCAAAGCCAAATGATGGAAAACTTTTAAAAGTGAAACCCCAACAAAACAACATGCACACAAAATCAGGGAAAACACAAAGTTACTGCTAGACAGCAAGTACCTTTTTTTTTGATAAAACAGAGGTCTCTACCAAAGATGAACATTTTCAAAATATTTTATAGTACAATAAAAGGCATCAAAAGCTGGAACTGATGCTGGTTTTGGCTCAGATGTTGTTGTTTTCTGTCTTTTATATGTACACTTTCCAAATAGTTCTGTTTGATCTGTTCCGGGCGCAAATGGTCAGCTCACAGGTCAGCTGATGCAATTACCCCAATATTGATAGATTGTGTCAATGGGGGCAGAGGTAGCAATTAAGGATTTTAATTGCCTATTGCAGGCACATAAGCATTGACAGGAAAGAGAAGACACACTGCACCTCTTTTATTTCAACACTATTTTTATTTCCATAATGCCAGCTCCACTTGGCCTGCCTGTGGGCCTCCTCCCACCAGCTGCATGGACATCCTAGGGTAATGGTAGGTTTGCAGCTACCCATTGCTCAGAATAGGTAAGGTCTCTTCACAGACTATTGACTAAAGCTGTGCGAGAGACAGTTGAGATAAGCCGTACTGAATCAAGTGGGCAGGGAATCATTCAGACAGTGGAGCTAAATTATCTCTGAATTCCCAGAAGACTCTGAGTGGTCACAAACAAAAGCAGAACTGAATTACAGCTTCAGCCACAGTGGAAAACCAACCTTAAGTAAGACCACAAAATAAAACCCAAAATGTAGAGAATGGTTCAGAAAAATTATTGTAATTTAGCAAAGCCATTTGCTTAGGAAAAAAAAATTCATCATCTCCTCTAGCACTTGATAGCACTCAAGGCTCTGGCCAAAGGCATCAAGAAGACACCCGGGAATTCAAGAAACCTCATGGCATGGGAGTGAAAACAACAGCCTTATATTGATGCTTAAATTCAACTTGCTTTAATATCTACCAGAAGAAAAGTGTCTTCATGTAAAAGGGCGAGGAGAACCTCAACTTTAGGACTGTGAGGAGCTAAACCACAGCTATGGGACTACAGAAGGAAAAATAGCAAAGGAAGGAGGTGGTTTCTGGCAGAGCAGAGGATGGTCTCTCCCTCCATGCCCGTCGTCTCCATTCTCCACCGAGACGGCTAGACACGGGCAGACAGGAATTCCTCCTGGCTGCCCCACACCCAGGTTAGGCGGCCCAGACATGATTTTCAAAGCCCTTGCCCATATTAAGCGGATTTTTAAGGCCAAAAAGGTGGTGTCTTCACGGCAATGTAAATAACAGGCCACAGCAAGCTTGCTTTTAAGTACGAGCAAAGCTAAGACAGCTAAAAAAGGTTTCCTCTTCTACTTTGTCAGTAAAATACTCTTGTATTACTTCCAGCAGTATAGAAGCTTTAAGACATATTTGCCATTCCACAGAAAAAGGCCCCTGTTTCAGAGACAAAGACAAACCCATAAAATCTCTTGCAGTGAGATGTGGCAAGACAATCCATACACACACAAAAAGATGTTTTTTCAGAAGAATTAATGTAACACTCATTTGGCAATCCCAGCAATCACATTCCTTCCTACCTGTGACAGTTTCCTTCACTGAACCTCATGCCCTTTCCTTCCAGCTACATCCTTTCCTTTTGTCCTCATCGAAATCAATGCTATTAACATGAATGCTAATACAGCACATTTTTAGCCCAAAGTCCTGAAAACAGAGAACCTGTCTTAGTTGCAATGTTGATGATGCACTTATCCTCAATCCCACAGTATGCCAGGAGAATTTTATGGCTCCAAGTGAATCTTGCATTTAATATGCAAGTGTGTTTTGTGACTCATGGATGAAATGCACTGATCATGTCTCAGAGCTACAGTATCATCAACTTAGGATCAGCAACAGTTCACCACCTACCAACAACACATTAAATAAAAGTGTTAGATATGAGGAAAGCACACCCTGCCTACCTAATACATATCATATGGCCATAAAGAAGAGTCAAAATCATCAGATAATATAATTCTCTTTCCATTTGAGACCAGCTGCACAAACCACTGTTTGAACTATTTTTTCTTAAAGTACTTTTCCATCCATGGAAGTAACCTTGTTTCTTATGGTGATGACTCTCTTCCAGACTATTCCAGATTCCAGACTATTCCAGTCTATTCCAGACTATTCTCTTCCAGACTTGCATTTCAAGGCTTTGCAAATCGAAAAGAAAAATAAAGATCCTCCATTTGCATGTGAGGGCACCAGCCCCACCTACCCACAACTTCACAGTTCAATAAGCAATTGCACCCAGGCTAGAGCGCTACAGGGGCATAAAATAGGCCTGTTTACGGAAGCTGCCTTTTCACCAGAAATTGATGACTGCAACGGGCACAAGCCCCAAGGAAGCTGGCCTAGTGCAACATTAGAAGTGCCAGCAATCTCATGGAAAACTCCATGACCTGCGATCTAGGTTGAGCAGCCAGAGGCAAAACCGAGCAGCCTTAAATGCCTATTGATAAACCAGCCCAAACGAGAGAATTCCAGACAACTCACAGAACTAAACCCAACTCAGCCATGGAGGTGACACTCTAGCAAGAATATGGTAGCATATTTTGCAGTGTTGTCTCATGATTACCTTTCAGCATGCTCAGGAACACACATCACTTCTTTGAAGACTAACTTTTTTGCAGGCTGGAGGACCCTGACATTCAACAGACCATTTCCATGATCTCAATGCCTTCCAAATCTCCCAGCACAGACTCATCTCTCTCTTTACCAGTTAAAGAGATTTTTCTCATCATCCCATTTCTCCTGAGTTAACAATGACACTCAGTGGCCAGGAGATTCCCTGCAGTCCATATTCATGCTACAGTATCCATCAGTCAGTTAATATTCATTATATGTTGCACACAGCAAATGTTTTCCAAAAGAGGCAGAAAGATCATGGAAGGAAGAACTTAAGGAAAAGGTGAAAGAAAACCATAAACTTTTTTTTCCAATTTATACAGTGGCCTGGGAAATATTTTCCATCAATCCACATTCAGGCTATAAAAGAACAGATCAAAGGAGGTAAAGGCAGCTCTAGATTAACTTAATGAACAGGTACCGTCACAGAACATGTAGGCAAAGAAAATCATGTGACTAACACATGATCCAAATCACAAAGCTGCATATTCAGAATTTTAAAGCTGTGTCCTTTTCTCTTCTCCAACCTGCAAGGGTGGGGGCAAAACAATTGCATAAAGTGCTGCTTTGGAATCTGTCTCTAGAGCTTTCTCCTGTTGCTGTCCTGAAACCACTGAATTTTTATCTGCACTACAGTTCTGATAAGTTGGTGCCTGATGAATAATGGAAGGAAGATAAAAAAAAAATGCTATTGTACATGGACAAAAATGTGATGAATAATTTGAATCTATTTGCAAACAGCATTTAATCAGAGGGCTTGAACGATTCCTATACATCTGTCTAGCAATACAAATCATGAGGCTATGATGTCTTTCAGGTTTGACCTGAACTCTATATTATTCTGCCCACAAACTGAACACTTGATTTACAACAGTACTGTACTTCCAGAAAATGTGAAATAATTAGATATTTCCTTTAGCCATCGTAAAACTAGCTATTCCCTATAATCTTTTTCTTGTAGTAACGCTCCTCCTCCAGAAAGTGGTGAGCTTATTATTTATCAGGAAACAGTTTCTTGTCATTTTTTTAATACATCAATTCTGGACTGCATCTTAGGTAGAACCAAAAAGTAAGAATTACTGTTTCAATTTATTTTACAATCCAAAACACACGTAGTTTCAAGTGTATACATATGCTCGCAGAATCTTAAAATATGTATTTTACTTCTGTTCTATCCCTGCCCTTTTAAGATCACTTGCTTCTGTGAACTCCAATAGCCACACAACACAAAGGCGAAAGGCTTCCATCCTATTTGTAAAACGAATTCATTTAAATGTCATGCAGGCGTTTTTCTTATCATTGTAGCGTAACTGTATTTCCCATGGCTCCAGTGAGAGCATGAATAACATGCAGCTTATTACTAAACATTATTAAAACTGCTAAAATCAAGCACTCCAAAGATAGGAAATGCGAGTATTGCAGTTTGACCCCCACTGTGTATACACTAGTTTTTACAATAAGATTCATCTGAGAGTGTTCTGGATTTTTGCTGTTCAGAGCTACAGCCACTGAGGGTAATCAGGGTGTCCTGAAGGACTCTGGCCATGGCCATATCTCTGCTTTGCCCAGAAGCAAGTTCAGGACTAACCTCCCTGCACTGAAGTGAGCCTTTGCAAATGTCTACTCTTGACTAGAGCTGAAGGAATTAGGGCTTCTGCAAGTAAGACACCAGAATATCAAACTGAGAGTCTTCAAAAAAGAATTGGTAAAAGACATTGTTTTAGTGACTTTCGTAACGTTAGTGATATTTGAAGTCACTTATGGTTTGGAAGGGAACCAAGCAAGCATAATGACTCCCTGTGCACACTTGTCACCTGGCAGGGATGAACCATGTGCCTTCTAGCCCAAGATAAGAACCACAAAATGTTCAAACAGACTCAGACCAGAGTTTTAGAGATATTAATGGCTGAGGATGAAGAAGTCTCATCTAGTTTACACAAACTCAGGACCAAGTAACAGTTCAGCACCAAAGAGTAAATTTCACCCTTCACAGCCACTGAGCCTGTCCTAGCACTAAAGATGCTTTATAATTAACTCCATCTTTGTAAGATGAATAGCAGTCTTGAAAATAGCAGCCTTAATCCCCGTCCTTCCTCCCCATTTAGCATTCTAATGATGGAAAGATATACTAAAATGCTCTACTGTAAAGCAGCACAAGAGGAACAGGGGAATCTGCCTTCCTTGAAACATTAATCAGATCACTGATAGCCAAACACTTCTGACAATTAAACACATAAATTAAAACACAGAAATACTCCAGCTGCCAACTGCTCAAATAATAGAACTCAATTTTGGAAAGCTCCAATGCATTAACATAAATCCTTACCAGTTGAATTAGATAGGAAAGCCAGTGAAGTGACCCAAAGCATGACTTTTGTCCATAGTACTCAGCTTCCATAGGAAGATCTAGGCAGCATTTACACAATTTAGGGATTAATCTTAGGAAGGAACTCGGCTTTTGACGAAGATTTACAGATGGAAGTGCTTTGTGCTTTAACTTGCTGCCTCAGTTACACAGGGCATCTTAGCCATGTAAGTCTATTTACATGGCAAATGCTGAACACTACACTGAATAGCAAGACTATGTCTATACCACTAATTATAGGCTACCTGCCAAGACTACCTGCCAACTAATTATTTCTTCTCTTCCCACCTTAAGTCTGCAATTGCTACATGGCAGTGATCACTCTCTGACTTTATTCAAACAACCTACAATAAAAAATACAGTTAACCAAGAAGTCTATTTAGCAAATAACAGCTGCCATTAATTTTAATGGCAACTACAGGTGCAGATTGCCAGGAGAATTTGTGTGTAGTTTTTACTTACTAACAATATCTATGAGGCTGCTGAAACTCAAATGAAGGTCAGTCAGAGGTTGAAAATGTTACTCAAGTCCAGGATTAGCTTATTTCAAGTCAAGCCCAGTAACAAGGGCTGGCTCAAAGGATTTTTGAGAGCATTTGGCGGACCCTATTCCTTGGCTAGGTGATGCCAACCAGAGGAAAAAAAAAAAAAAAAAGTTGCTTTCCGCATAAAAGAAGCAGGTATGATCCCAAAGCTCCTGATCTCTTCCCTGTCATCACCCCATCTTTCTTCTTCAGTGTAAATATGCAGCAACAAGGTCATGAAAAAAATATATATAAAATATATACAATGCCCTAAAGTATGAAAAGTTCTTTATTTTGATGTATAAATTCAATGCAGTGCTTGAAGAGCTCATGGGTACCCCAAATGACAGTCCCTAAAGCATCTCAGTGCTGGTCTGCTAGTGAGTGCCTCCGAGGACTCAGAAACTTGAGACTACTGGCAAACAAGTGACTCATCTTTTGGACAAGGCATCCAAGCATCAGTTGCTCCAACATCATCATCAGAGTTGATCAGAATATGTTAATTGGCTTTCTTGATATGAAAATGATTTCAAGAAATTCCTTCCTGAACTCTCCAAAACTGCTTTAGAGCCAACATTGGAGATGTGGAGGAAGTTTCACTAAAGCTGTAAATTCATTCTTTATTTTTTCCTTTGGCTCACCTTGATTAAATCATTTTAAGCCCATTCAAGATAAGAAGTCAGTTGCTCAGATGGTTCCAGCTGTAGGAATCAAGTGCTTCTTTTGTAACTCAAGGCCAAACGGATGCTGCCTGCACAGCAGAAAATGCCATCAGGCTGACCCACATTCAGGCAGCAGAGCCTTCTTCAGGTCTGCTTCCTGCAGAGACACTGGCAGCCTCCCAGTGATTATGTCAGGTCCAAAATGAGACTGATCATTCCTGGATACCCTTCTCTTTCCCAAGTGCTTAAAAAGTCATGCCAAATATTACAATAAAAAGAAAAAATCCAAAGTGGAATTGCACAAATCTATGGCTAGAAATACTATTTGGGTAAACACTCAGCAGGGAAGCAAATGTAAACACAGCTTTATAGCCAGTTCAACTGTAGCTTTCATTAGGGAACAACTGGTAAGCATAGGGAGGATTAAACACGGCCAAGCTTTCTCTCTGCCACCAAACCTGTAACGTAAATAAATAGCAGACATTTCTAGGCTGAAGCATGACCCCATTATCAGCCTGGAGAGAATTTATATCCATGAGTTAAGCCCTAAGCCGACGTGCTTATGTAAGAGAATAGTTTGTACAGCACTGAAGGGCTCCAGGCATTGTTGTAATGCTTCATAAACTCCCAGGCTACGGGACACTAGATAGTTGCACTCCCCTCCTTGCAACCTTCATGAGTCCCTGAGATTATAGCGTAGAAGTGTTGGATTTTATTTAAAATCAAAAAAAAAGTCATACCACAAAGGCATCTCCCTTGACTACTTTGTCAAAATTTAAAAAGCAAATAAACTGGGTTGTTTCCATTCATCACCTTTATTCATATTTAATCAAATCTATTTTGTAAAATAATATCAACAGCAGCTCAGCACCTGCTGCACAGCCAACACCATTCCCATGTGATATCCCCACACCAACTCACCCCTTGGGATGTTTTGTCATTTCATTTATTCAGCCCAGCTGAAGGCACCAGACACATCTAGGATAACACCCAGAGCTGATGAAGCCCATGATGCCACTCAGACCACAAGTAGTCCCAGCCGCCTCTGCCGAGTGCATCAGGGCTTGTGCCCAAAACGTATTCTCAAAACATCCTGCAAAGACTTTTTGATATTAATAAAGAACTAAATTTAGCAATGAGATGCTTTCAGATGAGCATTAGCATTGAACTGATGAATTCAGGGCTCATGAAAGGTACTCTAGCAAAATGGACCTATGGCATCCAGGCATTTGCAGCTGCACACCTGGCCCAGTAACTCACTTTTATCATAGCTGGGGTCAACGGTCAGGGTCTTGCGTCTTTGACTCCCTGCACCTGGTTTCCTCTCTTCATCCCACAGCTCCCTCACAGCCCCAGTGCTGTTATTTTCTCCGCTCAGGAGAACTGGAGACAAGTTACCAAAACCACCCAGCCCAGCAACCCTTCACTCAACCATGAGTCCTTGAGGGACACAACTCGTCTGCCCCATGTCCCCCTATTCTCGCCAACCCCATGGGCCAGGCTAGGCAAGTTCCTATATGGCAGCAGCAAGCCTGGACCAGCTCTCTGGATTTACGATGTACATCCGTTGTTTGGGGAAAGATCTCTGAGAGCTAAATGTCATAATGAAACATGATTTGGTGTTCACCCAAAAAAAAAAAATTATCGCTCTTACTCAGTCAGGGCGCCTCACCAGTGAATTCCCTCCAGGCAAGATCACCAGCGGTGTCATGCTCTATAAATGTCACATAACAGGGCCAAAACTGCTCCTGTACTCTCAGATAATGGGAGACAAGGGGCTGATACGCTCATCTGCTTTAGCCTCTGGCACTGCCCAAGCCAGGGAACACACTGGGAGTCGTGCCAGTTTCAGATTGTCCCAGATTGTCCCCCTGCCTGCCACTCCAAGGAACAGCTTTTCCCAATTGTTTTCTCTGATTAAAGGACATTTAGATTACATCCAGATTGGAGGACATGCAAATTTTCCGACCTCTCCGGGCAGGAAAGCCAGGCAAAGGGCTGGATGGGTGTCAAAGAAGGTGTGAGGAGCAACATGGTCTGGCAACCAGCTGGGGCTGTGCCAAACCTGGACACTGCACAGATGCTGCATTCAGCCACTACCTGCCTCACCAGCCTGAAACCCTATTTTACACTTCAGTCTTTTATTAATCACTGCCTCTGCTTTGGAGAGCCCCTTTCTTCAGGGATTTCTGTTCCAGAAAGAGATTTGCAAGAAACTGGGGGGCCTGGGAGAAGGAAGAAGGGGATTTTCAATGAGTAAGTTGTTGATAAATCATGGGACCATTTGGTAACTAAATGTTGGGTGTTTTATTCATGCTGATTAGGCTTTCTTCTTCACATCCCTCTGGAAAGTTTCAAAAAGCAGCATTTAAAACTAATTTTCAAAAAGTTGATAGAGGTGGGGAAATAAATCTGAATGTTTTTTTAATCATGTCCTCACTAGAGAGCCCCAAAATGAGAGATTAGAGCACCTGCTGCTTAGGATATGCCTCTACAGCTGGAAGCTAGAGGGATTTAATCTGAGCTGCGCATCCGAAGAAGGAAACCTGCCATCTGAATGCCCAGGACAAGGCCAGAGTGAATCTCTTTAACCAGTCATGTGAAAAGAGGCTCCATTTTCAGCCTCTGGAGAAGAGCCCAGCAAGCAAACAAGACTTATATGGCAGGCACAGAAATTTATCGCACTACCATCTGACTTCTTTTTTTTCCCCCTAAAGTCCTTCCAATAATATGGTTTTACAGTCATATTTCCATTAAGCTTTTAGATAATTACAGAGGAAGGAATTTAGATAATTACACAGGGTTTAACTACTGCATTTTTTACATGCTGGTGAAAACAAAGATGGTGAATATGGCTCTGCATGGGTATAAGCCCATTTACATCGTACAGACTTACTGTATTCATCTATATATCAATAAATACTTCTACATATTAAAAGGCCCACCAAAAAAAAAAAAAAAAAAAAAAAAGATAATGTAGAATTTTTATACCAAGACAAGCCATAGAGATTCAGAGATTTATGTTCAGAGTTTTAATGCAAAACTTTTTAATGAAAAACATAGGGAAATTGCGAAGTGTTATTTTTTTCCCTAGGTTTAGAAACCATAATGGCATCTTTTATATTTATAAATACATATGATTTATTCAGAATTCTTTATATAGTGGAGGATTTCTTTCCAATAATTTAACAGCTGAATGAGTTTATCATGAAAAAAAAACCCACTATCATTGATATTTGCACTGAGCAACTGGGGAGATTTGACAATACCTATTTGCGTTTGACATTTTTCCTTGCTTCAAGCAGCAACTCATTCCATGGGACTGTTCGTTCCTGGAAAATGCAGCTTTACTTCACATATCAGTCTGTCTAGAACAAACATGTACTTACCAACATCATCTTAACAGATTGCCTGAAAAAAAAAACCAGAAAGTTTCCTTCACACAGGCTCTACATATTTATTTGTTACATCTCTTGCCATATTTTCAAGCATATATATTAGAAAACCTTTTACATCAATAAAACTCTTATACCACATCTCTGAAACATAATTGTAGATTTTATGCCTAGATCCCCACCCCGGTGTCAAAGAAATCTGACTTTTTCAAGTAGGAAGAGACAGATACAATGCTGTGAATCAGACTACTGACATTTAAATCTTGGGAGTCCCTGGACTAACCTGTGATTTATTACATGTCTTTGATTTCTTGAGTACTACTTTTTCATTTAATATCTTGATCATGTGAATCATATGCAACACATTGCTGTATTTTATTAACACTATAGATATCTTTAATGCATGTGGCTTTTATATCTAATTCATAACTTACTCCTGCAGACTGCAAGTGGATTTCCAAAGATGAGGGCAAAACATTTGCTTTTCTCACCACATGCAGAAATTGTGAATTGGTCCTATTTACTGACATCTCCCTGAGAAGTCATGGATAGTTGAATTAATTTTCTTGGGAATTAATAAAACGTACAAATCATCATTATTAAACAGTAAAACTAATTAAATGTAAACAGCCAGTACAGTCTGCAAGAGTCCGCATTTTTCTAGTACAAAAAATGCTAACTACCAAAGATGCCATTCTTATTCCTGACACAGCTCCTTTCTACTGACTAAGCAGAGGGTGGAAGCATTAAAATTATATGTTTTTAAATTAAGACTAGTCCTTGGTAGAAGTGTCAAGCTGTCAGGTGTATAAACTGGGCACCCCAGTTCAAAAGGAGTTGCAGCAACGGCATATATCCCATTCTGTGTACAATCACTAATCTGAGTCTCAAATTTAGTAATGATCCATGTAAGCTTACAGCCCCCTCACCTTCACAATTTGCAATTATTCCAGATGAAAAGAAAAACTCAGGTAACTTAGATAACAGAAAGATTACTTTGTTCTCAAGCAAGAAAATCCACCAAAATTGGACTTTCTTGCATGAATACATTTTCTGAGTCATCCTTGGCATTTTCAGAAGTTGGACGGAGTTGGTCAAGATGTGCTCTCCAGCAAAGTCAGACAAGCTTTTTCCATCACCAACGGCCTCTTCCCTCTCCCTGACTGACACAGAAGACTTACCAAAGCATAGAGCTATCCCAGCAGCTCTCAGCTCCCAGGGACACAGAACAAAGAGGAAACAACACCAGGAGGCACTTTTGTGACCATTTCTCCTGTGTAAAGGAGCAACCGGAGACCGCTTATCACACCCAAACCAGGGACAAGGCTTCATATAGACTAATTATACAAGACTATGACCCTCGCTTTTTCTGACTATTTTAACTCTTTTTATACACATACATGAATACAATGCATGCTCCCAAAACTTTCCTACTAATATGACTGTATGATATAATTTATAACTTACAATCATATATATTACTACGCTACATCACAGTTTCCAAAGAGTCCATTCTTATGTTTATGTTGAAGCATCAAGGTGTCAAATCCACAGCAGTTCAGAGGGTTCAAACCAGACATTTTTTGGCATTGGATAGGACTACATATTCTATAACCAACATAACAGCAAAATCTCTAACTGTTCTTTCTGATCTTTTTGGAAGGGAATAGGAAGTGTTTTTCTTAAGTGCATTTTTGAAGTATTTAATATTGCAACAGCCACAAAACTCATTAAGCCAGCCCAGACAATGATCACATCATTATCATAATTCCATTTCAATGGACAAAATCATTAGAATATGTTTCTGGCAGTTTTCAACCTTACTTGTAGCAAGGGTGAGGAGTGAATTAATGCTTCCTCATCTTTTTTACTCCTCATCTCACCTATATCCAGGACAAGGTGAACCTCACACTCATCTCTGAGTTTAAAAGATGCTAAGCAGCCCTTCCATGAAGCACTGCATGCTTTCACATGTTCAAGTTGATGGGATACAGGTAGGACAACTTCATTCCAATGCAATAAGCAAAGCCTCTTCTAAAAAGCACTACACAGATGATTATTCACCTTTTCTTGCAACTTAAGAACAAGAGAATATCAGGTGAAACAACAAGGAAACAGAGTATGAACAAATACATAGAAAAAAAATCTAGCCACAGTGCGGAATTAAACTATCAAACAAGTGCCCCAGGATGCTTCAAAACAAAGCCAGGAAAGACTACATTATTGCCTGAGTCACACTTCCCTCTTTCTGATTATCAGCCTCTGCAGTGTTTTTTATCTCTTACTCCCAAAGATGCACACAAGTGACTTCCTCAAAACCACACAGCAAGTGTAGCGTCTGTAGAGCCTACAATCACAGGCAGAGAAAATGCTGTCAACTACCCTGTGCTCAGCCATAAATCACAGCCTATGAGTAGTGGGGTAGGCATGTGGACAAATCTGTTCAGAAGTCTTCAGGAACTAGAACATCTTTAATAACACATGCCTGATTACATTTGTCGGCTTTCTGACTATGGGATTGGGAAAAGGACTTGGATTCAGGCTGAAACAGAAGAACCAAGCAGCCGCACAGGAAGAAATGTAATTAGTGAGCTGAACAGGCTGGGAGAAAACTCCTAATGCAGTGCTCTCGGCCCCTGAGGTACTCAAACCATCTCTGGCCTTTGCTGAATCCTTCAAACCTAATAAATTTGGAGTTCACACCTCCTTGCCCTTAGTGAAGCATCTAATTGCGTTTTCCTCTGACCACTATCTATTTTCAAAGGCTTCGTATTTCTGAAACACTTGTTTGCCTTTGATAGAATTGGCCAAGACATGCACAATTTACAGCGCAAACAGTCAGAAAGGCAGATGTTCCCAGAGCGTACAATGGTCAGAGGTTAGTTTTCTTCTGAAACAAGGTCAAAAAGTGCCATATTATTTTATGAGAGTCGTGAGGCTCTCTCAGTTCAAGGAAGAGATACACAGTAAATGACCAGAACTCATCCTGGCTGTTGTCTCTAAGCATCTGGAAGATAAGAATGCGCTCAGGAGTAGTCTGCAGGGATTCACCACGCGGAAATCATGCTTAAACATGCTTTCCAGTCCTGTTCAATTTATTCATTAATGACCCTGATGAAGGGATGGAGGGCTCCCTCAGCAAGTTTGCTGAGGATACCAAACTGGGAGGAGTAGCTGACAGCCCAGAGGGCTGTGCTGCCATCCAGAGGGACCCAGACAGACTGGACAAGTGGGTGATAAGAAACCTTATGGAATTTAACAAGGCCAAGTGCAAGGTCCTGCAGCTGGGGAAGAATAAGCGCAGACACCAGTACAGGCTGGGGACCGACCTTCTGGAGAGCAGC
>VZSV01000170.1:250564-272929 GCA_013398735.1 Nothocercus julius | reverse complement strand
CTGGAACATCTGCCCTATGAGGAAAGGCTGAGAGAGCTGGGCCTGTTCAGCCTGGAGAAGAGAAGGCTGAGAGAGAATCTGATCAGTGTATATAAATACCTTGAGAGAGAAGGATGGGGCTGGCCTCTTCTCAGTGGTGGCCAGCAATAGGACTAGAGGAAACGGCCACAAACTGAAGCACCAAAAGTTCCACAGGAACTTAAGGAAAAAATTTCTTGACTGTGAGGGTGATAGAGCACTGGAACAGGTTGCGAAGAGAGGCTGTGGAGTCTCCTTCTCTGGTGATATTCAAAACCCGCCTGGATGCAATGCTGTGTAACATGCTGTAGGTGACCCTGCGTTTGCAGAGGGGTTGGACAAGATGATCTCTAAAGGTCCCTTCCAACCTTAATGATTCTATGAGACTATGAACTTGATCCTGTTCTACATTCTGGCTCTTTTTGATCTGCTTGGAGAGCTTTGGACAGAGAAAAAGAAAAGTCTGATTTTACTAAGTACACTGGGCCACCCGCTCATGAGATGCTCTGCAGTGACAGACTCTGCATGTGAACACATCGATCCAGCACCTTTTACAAACCTACTTCATGCAGGAGGATTCGCTATACCCACCTGGGGTTTACTAGATGTTCTGCAGTCTTCACTGTTATGCTTCCAGGAGCTATTGTTCCCAAATAACAATAGCAGTAATCTGTTTATTACACTTAATCACCAACACAAAACCTGGTTAATTAAAAGCAGTAACAGCAATCAGCAGTGCAAAGCTTGATGAAAGTGCTGGGTATTAGCTGCTTTGCTGCAAGATGCATCTTTACAGCTATGTAACCCACACAAACACACATCATCTCAACTAGGGGGACCAAAGGGCAAGCAGGGATAGCAGAACTGGTACTGGAGTGTTATGGAAACTCTTTCACCTCCGATGCACAGTACCAACTACCCTGGGTCATTGCTGGACAAGTCTCAGCTTTTGCAGTCTGCAATCTTTGCAGATGTCAAGGAAAGTACAGTCACCACCAAGGCATGCTGAGCTCCCCTCTTTTTGCACAAAAAAAGGACAGAGTTCTGTTCTTCTGGTTACAGAGCAAATTTTAGTGCTTCCAAAAGTGAGGGACTAAGCAACTCCAGCTGCCTTTCCTGGAAGGAGCACTTGCAGGAAATATAGTTATTTTAGCTATTTAGTTATTTTATATGGGATCCTGTTCCCCTAACGGGAGTCCAGAATTAGTGGAACAGAGAAATGAAGGTGAATTAAAAAAAAAAAAAAATTCTAAGGCAGAGCTGCAGTAATCCTACTCTCCATAGGAGCAAAGGGAAGGTGGAAGAGGATAGCTCTTCACACTGTGGCAGATGAAGGAAATAGGGATCTTCATAATAGAAAAGGCAAATCTGGTCCAATGCAAACTCCACAGCCTCATTACACATCCCAAGGCATTCAGGAAAGTGCAGATTTTTGCTGAAACATGCATTGGCTTTGCTATTGGCATCTATAGAGCCCATCTCTGAATGGACAGCAAGTCTCATCTTAGCAGTATCCTATGGGAGATACTCAAAATGTAGCAGTGAGTCACATTAAAATTTAGGTGATGGTCTTAAAAGAAAGATCAGTAGAAAAATCCACTTTTCTTACTGTCTTCCAACAACCCTCACCTCATGCCTTAAGTTTTTGATGACTGATTTGAAATGCTTATTAAAATGATGCATTTCAAACTGTGAATGCTCCACATTTTCTGAGTACTCCTTTAAATCAGGCTGGGCAAATTATTGATTTGCGAGATTAGATTTTATTGATTCTTCTGATATGGAATTGAGTGGGGAGAGGAAAGAATAGATAGGTCTAAAATTTTTTGGAATATTTTAACTCTCTGTAGCATTTTACATTATAATTTTGGTCTTAATACTATTTCAATATAATCATTTCCTGTGACTGAATAAGATCAAAATGCCATTGTCTGAAACTAGGCTGATGAATTTCCACAAAATGCTCAGGCAGAAATCTCCATATTCCTGCAAAATCCAAATATTTTGCTGAACAAGGACTTCCTGAAGGAAAATGGTATTTTCAGGGAATTTTCAACCAAAGATTTTCAAGATCTTTCAGATTTGTCACCTAGAAACAATGCAAAAATCTCTAGAGTCTTAAGTTTGGGCACCTGTGCACAAAGAGAAGCGGTGGCATAGACCTAACTTTTCTCCCCTTGATCCTATCACTATATTAAATACTGTTGCACAAGAAAAAAATAATCCAGGCAAGTCTGAAGTGTGAATTAAAAATAAACTGAGTAAGATTCCTCTGAGGGGAAAACTGCTAAATCTATTCCTTCACTTATTAAAAATAAGAGATGAGAAACAATGATATTGCAGTATAAGTTCTGACTTCACCCACTTTATCTGAGCTATAAAGATAGGCTTTAAAAAAAATTCCTAGGAATCTGTCTGGAATGGGAATACAATAGCTCATTTTGATTTCTCCAGTTGTTTAAAAAAGAAAAAGAACGAAAAAAAAGAAGTATATCCATCACAAGTGATCCCTTAGGTCAGAGAGACAACTGGGTTTAGCAAGATGTTGTCAGCATCTGGTGACCCGTGCTTGTTTTTAATAAACAAATAAATTTATAAACAAATAAACAATAAATAACAAATTATTAATTTAATTATATATAAAATATAATACAGTATAATATAAAAATATAAATTATTAATTTAAAAAAATTATTAATGTGATTTGTCCTTTCAGTTATTTCTCCAGTGAATGCAGTACTGAGGAAGGTGGCTCCCCAGCACATCACAGCGAGGTACTTGGTGACAGGAAAACAGTAATCAACGCTGCTGGAGGGTCCTCCTCACCCCAAACCCACCTCCTGCTACATTCCAGATAGACAGCTGGCCTGAAAGATGTCCCTTTAATCACTATCATGCTTCAGGGTCCAAATGATGTTGAGATCACCTCCGCAACTCAGAGTTGCAGCCCTGGGAGTAATCAGCACCAACCTGTACACAAGCTCCTAGGGAGAGCAGACCCAGCCACCGGCTCCAGCCTTCCGAATTCAGGGAGCCTGCGCCCAGCATGACGTTTTTTTTCCCCCCTCTTCAAGATTTCCTACAGCAGCAAACTCATGGTCAACATATCCACCCTGAACCCATCTACAGCTAGAGACAACCCATCCACACAGGCTGCTCTTGATGCCCTATAGGGTGTTCAGCGCCCTTTCTCCAGCAGCTTCCCTCCTTACTCTGAGATGCTGGACAGGAAAGAAGGGACAATAACAAGCAAGTAGTTCTCTGCTGTTCTCCTGTAGTCTGCAATGAAAACAAGAGCACAAAGGATAAAAACATGTGCTCCCATTCCACCCTCCTCCCCCTCAACATTCCCTATTTTTCGTGGCCAAGCTATATTTCTTCAGACTGATGTCTAAAAAAATAACATCTAACCTTCACTTTCAAAATAATTACTTCAGCATACATGCAATGGCACAAGCTATTATAGCCTTGTTTCTAAATCAATTGATTTATTAAGAAATACAAAAGAAACAGCAACGACATATGCCTTGCCTCATATTATGTCCTTGTAGCGGAGACAGACAGCCTGGATGATGCTTATTCTCTATAGAAGAGCAGAGATTTAGAAAGAAGGTGCCCCGTTTTCAAAAGAAGATTCCTCTGCAGAGGGGAAAAAAAGAAAAAAAAAAAGAGAGAGAGAGAGAGAGAGAGAGAGAGAGAGACATAGCAAGAGACCAGCCTGGACATGCTTTTGTGACCTTTCTGAAATGTTTAAGCTCCTTTGTGCCTATGGCCACATCTGACGCATTTCAGCCATCAGGACAGCAACGTGCAAATGTCACAGATGCTGGGGGGAAAAAAAAAAATAAGAACATGCTAAATATTTAAACATTTCAAGATCATGATGCACATAGATGGAGGAGCATTTTGACTCACTGGTGCTCAGCCCCAGCCCAAGACAGCAGTTTTAGCTTCCTGTTAGCACAAACATGCAGCCTTGCTCCAAGCCCACGACTCGCTGACCCATGCAACAAGTGTCACAGGCTTGGGCTTCAATTAAATAAGTAGTCTGAATTATCTACCCTCAGCAGCTATTAAAATGAACTGTCCCCAAGCTAATTTTTCATTTTTATCACAATGAGACAGGGAAGGATATACAGCATTTAAAACAAAATCAAAGGGAGGATCCAAAACAGTGGGTTTTTTTATGAATTCCGTAGTGTCACCAGCAGGTATTTGCTACCATCCTTCTTTCTCTTTTGGAGATATCTGAGAAGCCTAATGATGTTCACAGAGTCTCTGCCGGGAGCAGCAAGGGGGTGGCAGGCAGCCGCGAGAAAGGAGGCTGCATTCAGCACTGGTGTTGTGCTCCACCTCGCTCGCACACTTCCAGATACCCCCAGATCCGGGAGACCTGCCAGAGTTTCTGCACATCCCTCCCTGGCTGAAATGAAAATGAGGGTCAGCAAGGAGCTTTTTGCATCACCTGGAAGTTAGTTTTTAACTAGTCCTTCTTCTGGGAAAGCTTTCTGCTGCTTTAAGCTGGATATTTCCCCATTTGTACTGCCAGGAGTCTTTTTCTCCTCTGGATTTGCGAGGCACGAGGCAGGGGAGACCATCACACCAGTCCTGGGTCTGTACAGCGTGTGACACACTGCGGTCCCCCTTGGCGGATGGGTCTCCAAACTGCCCAGGGCCACAGGGGCAGCAGAGGACCTGGGCAGAGGCAGCTCCCAGCCTGGCCTGGGGAGTAAACCTTGTGTATTTGCCTGTTTCTGCCGTTTCCTGGGAAATGGATTAATGTTATTGCAAAAGGGGAAATATTTCTGGTCATGGCTCCACAGCCAGGATACTTAGAGGTTAAATTAATATTAAAAAATATAAATTAAAAAGAAAAAAAATCCACCGCCAGTGGCACAGTGCACAGAAAAGCACCAGTTAATGCTCCTGAGGATTTGAATCAGAATATGCACTGAGGAGCAGGGAGGAACCAAAAGAGGTGTGATGGGTTTCCCTTCGAATATCAAGAAAAAAGAAGATCATCTCCCTCCTCTCCCAGCAGAATCTTTCATAGTTGAAGCAGCAAGAGGCAAACTCATTTTCCTGAAATGAGGATGAAATGGTATTTAATCAGTAACAGACTTTACTCATGCTGTAGTTTTTTTGTGTACGGATTCTTAAAAATTTTAATTTACCTCATGCTTAACAAAAATACTTTCTCATTGTGTTACTCAAAACAGTGCACAGAGAGAATAACAATGCCTTGAGATACCTGCAAGCTCTGGATTTCCATCTGTTTTGATGGGTTTGCAAAGCTGTCAGGAATCGGCCACTGTTTCCACAGCACCACATTTGATGCTTGTGCACATCTAACAAACAATGCAGTAGTTTTTATTATTTTTACATTCTTGCCATCTTGCCAACCATTGCCATCTTTCAAATAAGAACATTGTAGTTCAACAGCTTATTGAACACACTTTCCTTCCAAGAGGCAGAGGAGAGAGAGGACCCATACCATCCACCACAGAAATGAACACAGCATGGAGGGGAAAAAAAAAAAAAAAAAAATGAAGAGCAAAATTTCCAAACCTTGGATTAGTCTAAAATTGTGGCCTGGGACCTGTACACAAAATAGGACATAATCTCCCAAGGAAATACAAAACCTCTACTTTCTCACTAGAGGAGGAGCTTGGACCTTACACCTCCCTTGACCACCTAGCACTCTCATTTTCTCTACACCTCGTGTTTTAAAGGTTTGTCACTCATTTTCTTTCTCCTGCTGGCACCCTGTGCGTTGCCTACTTTTGAACTGGGAATCTTGATCAAGTTTAAGTAGCTTTTTTGCATTATTCACCTGTTTCATATGGATAGCTGTTAAATGCCATAAGCACAGCTGTCCTCAGCAAAAAAAAAAAGCTGTCAAAAAAAAAATTATAAAAAAAATGGCAATCTTCTGATGCTCCTGGGAAACAATGGAGCAGCCGTCCCAGAGGACAGCCTTGGGCATTTAAGGAATGCAACTGCAGGCAGCAGGCCCAGGGCAGGCGCCTGGCGGGCGCGTGGCGGTGGCTGCATCTGCGCCATGCAGGAGGGAGGTCGGGTTCAGCACCAGCGTAGCCTACATGGGGCCAGACGCTCCCTGGGCCCTACCCAGTGCTCACGCGCTCACCTTACCCAAAGAGACCCCTCAGGCACTTCTGGTTGTAAAACTGTTGTTGTTCGTACTGAATCAGGATTTTGAATTTATTTTTCTTGGGGGTTTGGGGCTTTTGGGGGTGATTTTGTTTGTTTTTTGCTTTTTGTTTTTTTTTTGATGCCACCAAGCATTTTCAGGTCTGGCATCATTCCTGCACATCATGAAGGGGAAAAAAAAATCTCAAACTCACTTTGTTCTTTTGTTGCAGTGTGGAAAACCCATGCAACAAAACAGCGGTGAGACCTCTTCTGGAAGTAACCTTTCTCCATTTCCTCCCCAAACAGAGCTCCTTCGCACGGCATTTCCAGCATTACAGGACTACAAGACCCAGCAAGCTGTTTTCAGAGCATTTATTACAGGCTTCATAAATGTCTGTTTTCAGTCACTGCTCTGGAAACCATTTCCCCAACAGAGACTTTAGTTTCTTAGATTTGAGGTTCAAAACTCTCCGATTAAAACTTCCATGGAGCTGCATTTACTGAAAACAAGCAAATGCTAATTGCAGTTATCTATGTGCAGCTCGCTGCAAAACCTCCACAAGATTTTAACTAGCTGGCTTTGCTACATCAATAAAAGGTCTTAAAATACCCGTGCTTTTCAATGTAAACATTAGCATTTCTAGGATTCATAAGGTCACAGTGAGTC
This sequence comes from Nothocercus julius, assembly GCA_013398735.1. NCBI lineage: Eukaryota > Metazoa > Chordata > Aves > Tinamiformes > Tinamidae > Nothocercus > Nothocercus julius. The sequence goes on along the minus strand of VZSV01000170.1, from coordinate 266,091 downwards.
TCTAGTGCAGGAAGCCTTCATTCCTTAGTTAAGGAGGAAATAATCTAATTAATTAGCTCTAGTCAAAATGAAGAACTTACATTATCTCTAATTGTTTTACTCCATGAAACCACAGTGGAACCACAGAAATGTTTAAATACCGGCAGCTGCTAGAAAGTGATAGTCTTTTTTTTTTTTTTTTTTTTTTTTTTTTTTTGATGCAGACTTTTTTTCCATCAGATGAAGTTTCCCTAAAATAAACATTTTTGTATGGAAAATACCATTTGAAAAGACATTGGAACTGTATTTTAAGAAGTCCCCCTTCACAGAGAGCTGAACAAACTTCTGTTTCTTATCTGAGAACATGAGCCTTCCACTGGAGGAGAAAGGGGAAAGAAAGAAAGACTGAAAGGAAACAAAACCCAGAAAAAGGAAAAATGGAAAACACAACACTTAGTCTGCCAAAGCAGCACTGTAAATCTCTAGTAAGTATGCCTTCTTTTTGGAGCTGCTCCTGGGAGCATGGGAGGTGGAAGCAATTGCTCCAAGTTTCCGTAGGAAGCCAGAGGACCAAACCTCAGGACACTCAACTCTCACCACTTGTAGCTATCCTCCTTGGGCAATGGACACCAGGAGGAACCAGCAACAGGACCACAGCAAAAGCTCTGGAGCCACAAACAGGTAAAATCTCATTCGGCTTTGCAAGGTGGGAGACCAGTTTTACCTGCTGAGGAAGCCTATGGCAAGAGGCTGAGGGCAAAGGGTGGATGCCCCTGCCCTTCGGGTCACACAAGGCTGAAGCTTTGGGCTGACACAGTGGGTCACAGTTGCACTTCCTTCCGACTTCTTGGAAGGTTCATTAATGTTGGGGAAAATTATTAAGATTGGTTCCTGAAGAGTGATGACTTCGGATTCATCCTACGTTGCATTTCTAAGATTGTTTGCAGGAACATTGTGCTTCCAAGTAAGGACATGCTTTGGAAGTTAAAACATCTCCATGGGATGTCTCTACTTATTACCTCCCAGGCCTCCAGACCATACTTGTTAGGTCTACAAGCAGGAGTGTTGCAAGCAACCTTCTCCTAGCTCTGAAATCCAAGCATAAGGCCTCACGAGGGACAAGGTAGATGTGTTCTTAATTCACCCTTAGTTAATCTAAAATCCACCTTCAAGAGGTCAAAATTACTCCCAGTGGCAATAAATTACCCTGATTTCCTTAATTTGCAAGCCAGGCAGTTAACAGAAGATTCTTATGTGTATGCTGCAAAACTCTAGAAGCTGTAGAGCACAACTGTCAAACTAAAATCCCATTTCCCAAGGCAAAACAAACAAACAAAAAAACCCACCACATTGATTTCTACACAGTGATGATTCTTCCATTCACGGGAACTCATTCATCCCACACAGCAGCAGCAAGAAGAGCTGTAAATCTTGATACATCTCCCAGAAATGACTACACTTACAGAAGAGCACACCAAAGAGAAAGGGTACAGTATTTGTCACTCTTTTTAGGATTCCTTCCTGGCTCATCCATTCCAGGACAAAGATTCAACAAATCCAGGAATATATGGCTTTGCAATAACTCATTCTTTTAGCTCTGCCCTCAGGTTCCCAATTAGGGTTTTATTACAGCCTCTGACATCTCAGTTGCAAGAATTTGAATGCAGGTGCTTAAATACACATTTGGGGGAGGAGGGGAAGGAGAAAAGTGTTTTCTGTTCTTCCATTTTGCTTCATTCAGTGACACTTTGCAAGAAATAACAAATTCTGAGAATCAGCAAGTCTGCAGAATCCAACCACCCACTACCAGGCTGCTTAACACAAATTTGGCTGTATTTTCCCCTTTGCCAAACTGTTCCTGCAGCAGGCCCCTCACTTGGCAGAGGTGCTGCTGCTATTCCGGCTGCAGAACACATTGAAGGGGAACGCGTTGTTCCACAGTGTCACTTTTATTCTGGGCGGACTCTTCCTTCCTGCTCACCGCACTCCTGACTCTGCTCCCAACATAGCCACGGACACCAGAGCACCCTCTCCTTGCTTGCCACCCTCAAGCCACACAGTTCCAGAGTTACCCAAAAGCAGAATAAATTACCGAAGACCCCCAGTTCTATCGCTGGGAGGGAATCAGCTCTGAAGGCCTTGTAACCTATGCAGAAGAGGAGCAGCAATGTTCTTCCACCTCTGTGAAGGTTCTGGAACAGCAAGTGCTCTCCAAACCTTCTCAACTCTGTGAAGATTTCTGTAGGGACCTACTCTTCTTCTCATCTTGGTTACCATCCTCTCCACTGAGACACCATGGCTGAAAAGGCAGCAGCAGAAGTTTTAAATTTGTTTGAAACATAGAGAGCCAAGGTTGTCTAATCTGGGAGAAGGACCTGTGACTTCCACCTGTCAATCAGCATTGCTGCTCACTGTTCTCAAGACAAAGCTCAAAGCAGAAGATTAAATGCTTAAAGGCTAGTGCCAGGTTGCAGGCCTTGAAAACATCAAACGAAAGAGCAGAGTTGTGAACTCTCCTCTCAAACCTAAAGCACTACTATGCAGAGAGAAACATGCACTGAATTGGAAAAAAAAGAAAAAAAAAAGCATTCTCACAGAAAATGGAATAGTACAACTTATAATGTCTCTGGTGCTTATATCTAACTTTGCCTTAAAATTATTAACCTTTTTATATGCTGTTCTGTTGCTGAGCAATTTCTATTCTACATTATGTTCTTCTGAATGAAAAAGCAGTCTCAAGTGAATTTAGCCTAATGAGAAAAGCCTGTAATGACATTAAAAATCACCCTTTTATCTTTTGAGAAGAAATAGCCTAAGTGCATTCCCCACGCTGACTGACCAATTTGCTTTGAGTTTGTTCTCTGTGATTAATCTAATCCCAGGTTCCCAGGTCAGCTCCATTAGCTTCAGCCTTGATGGTTTTCTATTGCATCCTGGTTTCTCCAGCAATTGGTTTGAGGTCGTCCCCAAGCCACCAAGCAGCCACGGGACAGTCATTACTCAAGGTTAACATCAAGCGGATTCACAAATGGAAAAGGGATTCAAAGGTTAAAGGCTTCTTATCCATCTTCCTGATATATCCACATGGGGACTGCCTTGAAGTAATTTGCAGTGATTAATACGTGTTATGAGATGGCAGAATGCACTACGGGCGCGTGCCAGGATTACGCTTCAATGGAAGAGAGAAGGACTTTCTTGTCAGGAAGAAACCTACCTGCTTGAAGCATGTAAAAATCTAACTGCTCTGCTACGTGCTCAGCACACTTTCTTTTGTTAGAATGCAACTAGCCAACCTAATCTCTCTAAATCAGAAAAATCCCAGAGATTCACAGTTATGATTGGCTTCTACAGTGGCAAACCATTTTAACATCCTCATTTAACATCTTTACATTCCTATTACTAATGTGAACAAAGAGTGATTATGTTACTCTTCTTGCTGCTTCTGAATTTTCCATTCAGAGCAGTTTTTTGTCAGGGCTATCCAAACTGATTTTTTTTTCACTTTTTTTTTTTTTTCTACTATACAACAATCATTCCTGCTGTTCAGAATAGGAAATTTGTATTTCTCTACAGAGAAATAACATGATCAGGAGAATAAATAAATACTAAACAGAATATTTATCCTTCTTGTTCCTGCCTATTAAATACAGAAGAATTCTGGTGACATGAAAAAGCCACTTTGGCAATATGATGTCTTGACTTAAAAAGTTACAATAATTACTCTCTTATCTTCTTGATGAAGTCTCAAGTGAGCTCATAACTAAATTGTCCTATAAATGCAGCAAGGCTTGCGCTCAGATGAGCACCGCAGGAAAACACTTGGAGAAGTGCTTGAACTTAGTTTCATTACTCACCACCAAAGCTGCTTTAGGTTGATCGGTTTCTGTATGAAATCAATGAGCTGAAATCATCCTTTTAAGATATCTCCTTCTCTGGAAACTAAAGGCAAAGCTCCTGAAAATCAGTGAGTCTGATTCCTAAAAGTAAGGATAAACAAAGTAAACGGAAGAGTGGTAAACGCTACTGAAGGCATCTGGTAGCGACCCAAATGGCTTTGTTTACCCAATCTGTTGCTTCTTGGGGGAAATAGCTTCCAAGGTAAAACTGGCTCAGAAGAAAACATCCAGCCTGGAAAAGGGCTGAAAAATATTCCAGCAAACCAAGCTTCAGGTCTAATAGGAAGAACTGAACCATCCCATCCACACTGCTCCACCTCAGCTACCCTCCACTTTCCTTCTTGGCTTCCACAACTTCTTTGTGCTGCCGCCCTCCCCTGTCCTAATAAATGCTTAGGTACACTTAGGCATGAGAGGACAAGCACAGTGTCCTCTGTCTTCGGGACTGGGCAAGTCTCTGTTAAAAGCGTTAACAGTGATGTCTTAATTTTATTGCCTTTCTTGACTGCACACAATAGACTGTTTGGGTTGCTCCTTATCAAGTTAGATTAGGGAGCAGCCAACACGTTCTGCGGCGTTAACTTGGACTAGTCCACCCAAGGCCCTGCTGGCCTACAGCATGACTCCAAATTTACAGCTGAAACTTGCACAAGAGACAGAATGCATGAAAGTCTGTTTCCCTTCCTGGCAGCAGCAACTCGGAGTGTTTCCTCAGCCAGAAGCATCAGATGCTCTTGGCTCTGTGGGGACTTTGATTTTCTTCCCCAGAGTTTCTGAAGCCTGCAGATAAAGCTATGTAGGATACCCTCCTATAGTCATAAAGCTTCAAATTATATAAAGAAGACTTGTTTTCAGTGGCCAATCTGAAGGATTAACATGAGTAAACCACCTACCTCACAGGGTAAAACTTAATGAATTTCTATATTTTCTGATGGTTGAAAGACAAGCTAGCACAGTGTGAACATCTGGAAGTACTAATGTGCAATAACGCAAAAGAAGTCAAATACATTATAATGACTGCCAGTCAGTCAGCAGTAGCTGTGTAATATGAATAACCAACTTTAAAACCTCTCTAAATAATTGGCAATATGTGTTTATATAGGACTGGGGGCTGCATATTAAAACACACCTGACATTCTTCATAACCAATGAGTATTTACTACTGCAGTCACAACTGTATCATGTCAAGCCACATTTTTTAAATTGATTAATTGGTATTTAATTAGCATGCATTATATACTAGGTATGATAACATACATCCTCATTGCAAGTGCAGATATAATTCTAATAATTAACTAGTTATGCTTCCAAGAGCCTAAAATATAATGCAGTGCAGACAGCTGCCATTGCCAGAGAAAAAGATCATATATCACATATACAGCAACATTTAAAAAAATGCTTAAATCCTATTTTTGAAAAGGGCTTGGGTCTAAATCAAGGATTCCTAGGCAACTATCTTTTCTTTTTTTTTTTTCTTTTAGCCCCCAAGTCCAACAGTTATGTGCCACTGCCTCTCTCGAACACTGCTACACAGCCTCACAAGGCTTGTTTCTGCAGGTTAGCACATGCAAGGCTATACAATATCATCAAACAGCTTATGGCTTCCTCTGTGGCCTTCCTCAAGTTGATCCCATGAAGAATGGGAATTTACAGGGGGAACACAGTGAATTTCTTCCCCAAAGCACAGAGTTTCCAGGAGCGTCGCGACTGAGAGCACACAGCTCTGGAGGTGGCCACAGCATCCAGACAGACTGGTCCAAATCTGCTCCTTAGGCAATTTGCTGTTCTGCTCTCTCTCCATGGGGTCTTTCATAATTGCAATGGGAAACTAAGACATGGACCATCCAGCAGCAAATCTAGCACTGATAGAAGGAACAAGGAATTTCAGAGTAGAGGCAGGTACTACAAGTAAGTATCTGTCCTGGCCAGATCACTGTGACAACATTCAACGCTTTCCTTTCCTGCCATAGGTAACTCCTTTCATGACTTTCAGCAATAGCTGCATAGATCTCCCCTCATGTTGTCTGATGAGGATGAGGATTTACCAAGGATGCAGAAGCTTCACAGAGACACTGGAAGGATTTCTGTTATAAGCTGTACCCTCAAATATGGTTCAATGCCTACATCCCAGTAATTTTTAAATCAAACCTATGATCCTATATATCTCATTTTAAAAAACAGCATGTTGGCTTTAAAAGCATTTTAGGCTGCTTGGAAAACCTTTACACTGGCTCCAAAACTGCCTATTTGAGGTGCAACAGCAGGGCTGGAAGAAGGTTTTCCTTTCAATAAGATATGGCTTTGTCAAACCAGTGGTAAATTAGCTACTTCTTTCAAATGCTTGGTCAACATTTGAGTTTTCAGAGATGCTTGTTCAAATCTTGGCCAAGTAGCAGTGCTGTCACATCTCAAAGACTGAGCAGAGATAACACCTTCCAACAGCAAAACATGTGCTAGGACAACAGCCAAACATGAGTCAGTGTCTCACCATCCTACTGGAAGACAAATATTCTTATCATCTCCTTCCTTTGGTATTAATTCAGAGCTGCAGTGCAGAGGAATGACAACTCCTGGGGCCACCGAAAGCACAAAGACCAGGCAAGTCAAGTCATAACACTGCCAAATGTCTTACCACTATTCATCTGTCATTCTACCAGTATCTAACAAGTCTCTAAAAACCACCTGATTTGTAGTGCATTAGGATCTGTCAGAGATTTTCTGTTCTCTCCATGGTACCAACTGGGAGACATTTCTGAACAGATTAGGTGGCGGGGGGGAAGAGAGCTCTTTTGGGAAGTGAGAAAACACACATCCTCTGCTCTTTCTACCTTTTGAGGAAGATACTCCATCTCATCAACCTGGACTCTGAAAGAGAAAATTGATTATTCCTCCTAACAGAAACTAGCTATCTTGGGTCTTTCTCCTTTCTAAGCTATCTGGGAAAAAAAAATGTAAGGCTCTTCCTCAGCAGTCACATCTCATCTGATGTTGATGGGTAAAACAGTTAGTGTCCCTGCAAGCCCTCTCTCTGAGCGTTGAGGAAGGCATAGAAATCTAGCCCCTTTTCTGGACTCCAGCAAAGTCTGTCCTCTAATAATGGGAGGCTGTGAAGAAAACTGTCAGGTCAATTCTTTTCTCCAATACAGCTTCTTATATCCTTTCTTTACAGAAACCTGACATATGCTGCTTTTAACCCAGAATTTGCAATTTATCCTTAGAGATATTTCTATTTCTACCTGCATCTCAAGGTCTGGGTGCTGTCCTCCAGCACATTGTAGGACTAAATGACAATCCAGGCAAGAAGGTGAATATACTCTCCATGCAACTGTTGCTGCCCAAGATCTCAGACCAAAGGACATACAACTTTGCTGTCAGGCTTATGCTTGCAGATCACGAAGAGGAAGAGAATGCCAGAGACACTAGCCTCCAGGCACCACAACAGCAGCCTATAGCTGCAGTTAATGGAGGTGAAAAGGCTGACTCTGTCAAAATGACAAAAATAATCTGAAGATATGGCTTTTTCTCTGATTCCAGTAACTCTCCACATAGTGCCTCCTCACCTCTGAGCTATGCTCCTCCAGCCCTTCACCCAGAGCTCTCAGCTTCCCACAAAGAGGTACAAAAAGCCCTAAGCTATTCAGCTGCGTTGTCCCAGACATCCTCTCACTAGGCTCTGCTTGTGAGGATGACGTTTATCTTTAATTTTGCCTGTTGAGGCCAGCGCAGGAAAATTCTATTGAAGATAAAGCCTCTCTTTTTTAAATGTTAAACTTTAATGGAAGTGGTTCTCAGTCAAAGATTCACTGATAACTCATGGCAAATTAACAAATCTCTTGTTCAGAATAAATTTGTTCTCATAGAGTCTCATCTTTCTTTTTGTCATCCTTTGCTCTTTATCTTGTAAAAGTCACTGAGGCGGCGTTCATGAGTTATTGCTCCAAATAGCCATTTGATCGAACTTGTTCGATGAATCCACAGATCTGTGTATCATCACTGCCAGAGTTGTCCTGACAGTCCTGGAAAAATAAATGCTTGGCCATACCAGGCAGTAGCAAATTTACTGAGGGTAGGATGACAGAAGGCAGGAGAGATCTGCCTGGGTCCCACATTACCATTATATCTGGCATCCAAATGAGAAAAACAGGTTTCATTGTATTCCTCTGTGGCTGCAAAAATACAAACTAGCTCTTCAAATACTCCAAATACAATTTCCCAGAGGGACACAACTGCCAGAATATGGCCCAGCCTCTGTTGAAACAGAGATTGAGCTGGAAGATTTGCAAATAACTGACAGAGAAATAACATGAGAAATTTTCCTAATTTTACAAGGGGAGCCTATAAGAAATCAAAGTTTTAAAAGATTTTTTCGTGACCAAGAGGACATCCTGCAAACTTGCCCTCAGAGAGGTGCTCTTCATATCTAACCCACCAGATGAGGATGCTTGCATCAACACAGCATCTCTTCTGGAGATGACTAGACTACTAGTAGTCCCCAGGATACTGCACATCCTTTTATTGACTCTAGGTACATTTTATATTAAAAGGAAAAATGAATATTTTATGTTTTGAGAGCAAATACATACAACTTCTTGCAGACAGTCAAAGCAAAAGCATGAATTCCCATTAGGAAACAAAGAATAGTTTTAAGGCTCTGCAGCCCTGTGGAGCCAGGAACTTGCCTTTTGCAATGTGATCTGATCATATGGCGCAGCAGATTTTGATGTTCTCTTTGCAGTATGTCACGTACTTCAGAGCCTCTGTGCAAACTGCCAGGAGACAAGAAAAACATAATATTACTGGGGAAAAAATCAAATATTCCATTTTCTAGGCAAACTGTGGGAGCCAGAGCTCTGGGCTGACTTCAGTAATAAAAGTATTAGTGTTTTTACATAAATATGCTGATCTAGTCTCAAGTTGCTTAGTAGAGAATAGTCAATGTACCTGATTATGCACAACTCATAGGGTTGTGTTCTTAGTAATTAACAGTTAAGTCTTTGAGATCTTGAAAACTAATTTTTCTGATTGTCTATAAGTTGTAATGAAATTAAAAAACGGGTTTCCAAGACCCTCCAAAATCAAACAAATGCCACGGTTCCCTTAGCACTGTCCTTCTCCTGCACTCCTGTTGATCTTCATCAGAGACAGTTCATGCATTGCCCAGCATAGTGACACCCTGGAGACAACCCCTGCTCCAGGTACTCCCTTGAGAGCAGGTGGTGGCATTTGGCTGTGGTGCAGCACATTTTCTCCAGGCCTCTTCTGAGCAAATCCTTTAACCCAGAGACCCTCGTCGCTGGTCCGTGGCTACTCAGGCAGCACATCACAGACATGGCCAACAGCGCCAAGGCCCCTAGCAGAACCATTCTGAAGAGAAAGTAGAGCACACAGCAGAAATCTTCCACTCTGTTTGGTTTGGTCTTTCCTCAAGCCTTTTTAAAACAAGTCCAACCAGCTCTAAACAGAGACAAAGTCTGGGCCTAATCCAAAGGCAACGGAAAAACTGGAACAAGGAAGACTTGGTTTCTCTTACTAAAGCCTGTGCGAACTCCTCCCAGCTTGAGGTTTCACTGGCCAAAATCCCCTTTCAGCAGATCTGACACCTGACAGTGATAGACCAAGACACATACCTTCAAATACTTAAGACAGAAAAAAATAATAAAAATATCACAAACTATTCTTGACTTCACCAGAGCCATAAAAATCTGAAGTATTAGAGGGAAAAGCCAGCTCCAGGAGGCGTCATCATAGCCTGTTTTGAGGGGTTCCTTCAGAGTCTCCTTTTTTTCTATGTAACTTTCACATCTGCACAACATGTTTCTCTGATGGACTTTAAGAGAAAAAGAATCCATAAAAAGAAGTAGATAAGGTGGAGAGAAGTGTCCAAACAGAGGGGAGTGTTTGACTGCACACACACACACCCATCACCCTACCCGGAGCTGGGCCAAGAGTCAAAGCACTAATGAAAGCTTTCCTTGCTCTTCAGGATGGGTTGAGCATTGTTACTTATGGAAAGGGTTCAAACAATCCAGAAAAAAAAAAAGTATCCCATGCTGCCAGTCTGCCAGTCACAGTTCAATTCAAATATCCCCAAAGCTGGAAGCAGCTCTGGTCTGAAATTCTGCCCACAGTGGGAGATACAATGGTTTGTTTGTTGACTTGTTTTCAAAACACAGCCTTCTTTTAAAGCCCACTGAAATCCAGGGAAAGGCTCCTCCTAATTCAAGTGAGCTCTGACCCAGACATCAAGGGCATGGCTCAACTGAGAACAGTTTCTTTGGCAAGAGGAGATTTGTTGGTCTTCCACCCTTTTCTCACATCTGTCAAGTATTTTTATGTAACTCTCATAAAATCAGGATGAAAAAAAGAATCCATTTTCCTATTAAATGTTAAATGCTTCCTATTAAATATTGCATGTTCCTCCAAAATGGAGAGTTGCCCTTCCTATGGGAAGGGCGTACACTCCCAGCATCTGACTTCTCTACAGTAACTCTCTATGCAGTCATCCCTGCAAAAAGCAGATTATTTCCCATCACGTAGTTTCTCTGTGTGGACAAGCATACAGAGAAATATTACAGAAGTCATAAAATAAAAAAGCATTTCCAGTACTTCAAGTCCTTAATTAACTAGTCCTTATTAGTCCTTAATTAGTCCTTGAGTTATGATGATCGAGGTGTGCCACAGGCCTCACACACTCCTCTTACAGTCCACAGCAGAGTGTGGACTGTAAAAACAGACAAAAAAATATCCATCTTTTTTCTTTGGGGGACAAAATGGCAGACACAGCTGCTGCAGTTTTTCCATCAGTAGAATGGAGACTATAAAGTGAATAAAGACCTTCCCACCTTGAACAAAAACAAATCGAGTACCAAAAGCAACACTACACAGAGTATCCTACTTCCTGAGCTTCATCAACATGAAAGGCAATTTAGATTGCCAAATCAAACCTGCTACCACCCCCACAACACCCTTCACTCTTCAGGTCCCATGGCTACTAACTGTGCAGCATCATCAGTTTAGGGTACAGAGCTATGTAGACAGATGCACTGCATAATAACAAAACAAACTTTTCCAGAGCTGGCAGGTTGTCCCCTTTGCACAAGGCTGGTGGAAAAGGGTGATTTTCAATGTACAATTTTGTCTTTTATGTAGGGGAGAGAAAGGTCAAATCTCAGTGCAACAGTGGTTTGGGTCTCTACAGGAAACGACTCAGGGTTATTAACTTTTTTTCCATTGTAAAGTGATTACTTTTGAAATAGTTTAACACAAGGGGAAGGTCCAAAAACCTTGCCAGTTCACTGTCACTGTAATCACACACAACCTACACTCTTACTTTGCTGTGAGAAACTTGGGCAAAGCCTTTGGTCTTCCCTCTCTACTTGTGGTGAACTGCCACTTTTGCTACGTTTAACTTTCAGTGCTGAAGACCTCAGGCTTAATGCAATACTTTGGAGTTGCTTTGATGGCTTTTGGAGTGCGAGAGGTGATATTTTCTGGACTAAAATCTACTCGATAGTTGTTTGCAGTTACCTCCCTACAGAAAGTATAAGACTATGCCTCCCTATTAGAAAGTTTGCAGTGTCCCTCCATCTGGTAGTACGCCCCATGGGCCAGATTTGCTGCTGCAAAGCCATGCCAGATTTGCTGCTACAAAGCCATGCAGGTTCTTGTGCTGGCTATGGATCTAGTCTTCACATGCAGCAGCAGCAGTAAGAAAGCAATGCACTTGCTCATGAGCACAAGAAGCGCAAAAGCGACCCCCTCATATTTTCTTTATATCTGGGAAGGCTTTTAAAAGCCCACTCAATTATACATTCCTGAAGTAACATTTCTTGAAGTCTCCTATGCAGCCTTCTTGAGAGATCTTGGAGAGGATTCAGATTCTCTCCAGTGAATCCTCCAGTGCTGGGAAACTTGCCTCTTAAGAGACCAGAGTGGGAAGACAGAGATGCAACTTTAAAGTATACCTCTACATTTATATTTAAGGAGATGTTCAACTGTTTAACACATTTGGAAATGTAAGTGCTAACAACAAGTTCTCAGAAGAAGTGGACCAAACTTGCTTTTGCTTCCAGTTTTGCAATCCAGGAGTGTTCCACTGAGTTCAATGGATTATGCTGTGCATGGTCCACAGATTTGAATAATCCTTGGCATCCAAGTGAAGAGTTCAATTCAGAAACTATTTCCAAGACCCTAAACGCATCATTGCAGAGTCTAAAGATTGTTCCAATCAGACTCAATTGCTAGGCTGCAGAGATTACATATCTATGTGTTAGCAGCTTGAGAAAAGCTCTATATAACACAGACTATTCATTTAAAAAGCACAGCCAAATCAATTGCTGGATGTCCTCTGGGATGTTATGCAGCAGTTGCTTTTGATACCTCATTGTCATCCACTTCCATTAGAACATTTCATTTCTTTTATATCCTCTAAACTCACAGTCGATGACTTGGAGCTTCGAACCTCTTGGTTTAGGTTTAAGAAATGAATGCAGGGGCCTCACAAGGCAGTGTGTGTTCAGGGCTCGAGCCTCACCCTTGGGCTTCTCCACAGCTGGCTCTAACTCTTCCTGTCTCATCTGGAAGCTGTATCAGAAACTCTCTGGATTTAACAAAAACTAAGCAAAAACTAAATGCTTTCCCGGGGCTTTGTTTGGTGATTGGCTAAATCCTTTCATTAGGAAGGTGAAAGGGAGTAGCTACATGGTGACAGGGCACAACAGTGCTAGAAATGGCAATGCTCACCCAAGCAAGGAAGGGGGCAGCACCAGTGGAGCTAAAAGAAATCTCCTGCCACGTTTGGACTCACACACCATGGTATCTTTCAAGACCGACACACCCTAAGAAAGAGGGAAAAAGGGCCATGTTGCCTATCCTCAAGTGTAAAATTCCCTCCTGCCAGTGAAATTCAGTAAGGACCACACTTCCAGAGGGCTACAGGGATAGTGCCCAGCAGGGAGCTGTGACTTCCAAGCCCAGGCTCAGTCGCTCTCCCCTCCTTGCCCAGCTTGCAGTTAGTTTTGAAGTCTGTCACGGCTGAGGCTGAGAGCTCCATCAGAATCTGCTTTCAGTCCGCAAGGACTGCAGCTTTCATCTGCCCACCAGATGGAAATGCCCATCTCCACAGCTGGGTACCTTCATAACTGAACAGCGGAGCACCAGCAATTCAGTGAGCTCACCAAGGGTTGCATAAAAATGGCATTGGACACCACCATTTAAATGGTTCCCATTCTGTCGACCACTGTCCAGTTTTAGCCTCCTCAGTAGCAGACTATTTTGTTAGCAAATGCTAACAAAAAAATTAGGCACTGAGCACCTGAAAAAAAAAAAAAAAACATTCAAAACAGGCAGTAAAATGCAAAAGGCAAGATGGATTTTCAGATGGCTGGATATGTTTTTGTGCAGTAGCACAGATGCCTCCAGTGAGGAACAGCTGCATATTAAGTACATTATTAATCATTTTCATATCAATACATTTTAGAATATTACAAGAGAAAAAACACATGGGATTAACAGATTTGGGAGGCTCTTAAAAGACAATTAGATCCTTGATCCCTTCGCTTTGTGTGTAATACCTCCCCAAGGACTTACTCTGACAGTAACTCTGCACAGCACTTCATATTTCTATTCAATTAATATCCATCTTCCAGAAAGGCACCTGCAGTCCTTTCTTCATCATCTGGAGAAATGTAAAAATTCACTACTTCTCTGGAAACCTGCCACCCGTCCTGCTAAAAATGTGCTCCTGGTGTACCCAGACAAACAGAAACCATTGGTACTCCAGCCTCCTGCTTTGTCCCCTTTCTAATTCTGATTGATCACAGCTATCATATGTGCCAAGTGCAGCTCCAGCAGGTGCTAAGTGCTGTGCACCCCTCTGGGGGGCACAGAGACGGCACAAGGTGGACACGGGAGGGCAGGAGTACATCTTGCTTAAAGAACAGGCTCCGCTCTGCTGCAGAGTAACTTCAGGCAGCAAACTGTTTTTTAAGACTAGGGATAAGTGGTCACTGATACATGTAAGGCATCCTACAGGTTTAAGAAAACGAGTGTCTGGAGACTCATTAGTGCTTAGCTTTGCCCAATTAAATACTCATCTCCTAAGGAAAAAAAAAAAAAAAGAAAAAAAAATTAGGAGTAGATACTTACTAAACATATTCTGTAATTCTCTGTTTAGAAGAAAGTATCAGTGTGCCCATTTCCACCATCTCACATGATCCCCCAAAACAAATCAGGTAACATGGCAGTGAGTTTTGGCCGCCTGCCCTGGCAGTTAAGGGGAAGATGGAAGGTTAAACAATTCGGAGAAGAGCTTAAAAACCAAAAGAGAAGAAAGGACGGCAGAAGTCTTGCATCACCCAATTCTGAGGGTGCGCGTGAGTCTCAGGCCCTACCGGAAGCCTGGGGCAGCGGATCCCATCCAGTGCCAGGAGGTGGGGAGTCAGCCCTGGTGAAATACGCGCCTGCATTCCCAGCTGCTGGCTTGGCTGCTGCAGCGGGCAGCAGCTGGGCAGGCACCAGCATTTGGAGCAAGGAAAATGCCCATGTCCACAGCTGGGTCTCAACATTGTCAGCTGAGCCTCAGGAAGGGAACCCCTGCCTGACAAAACACCACCTGAGAGTCTTCCTTCCCTCCCCAGCATTCAAAGCATACTTGCACTGGTGACTTTATTCCATGTAATTTAAGTATTTGCAGAACTTTGGCAACATGCATATACTCATCCGCAGGCAGTAGGATGAATAGGAGGTAGGAGGCAGAGCTGGACATGCACTGGTTAACTTTAGGGAGAATTAGAACTGAGTATCAACACAGGATTTTTATAGGGCTAAATCCTGCTCATACGAGTCGAGTGGAGTTGTGCCACTTTATTGCATGCCCTGGGGAATCAGAGACAGCCTTCAGAAAAACACTGGAGCGGGGATTAAAACAAGTATATAAACACAGAGCCATCGCTTTAGCAGTCTGCTTATGCGCAGGAGTGTTTGAAGGTGCAAGAGGCAGTTAATTCCTATCCGAAATCAAGGCGAACTGAGGAAACACTTCCCTCCTGCATCTGTGGAAAACTGTCCTTTCAGTATGGATGGCCCCTATCTCTTCGTCCTTTAAAACGAGCCCGAGAGGTGAGGCGCTCATTGATTTTGCAACTGTCCCCAGCCTTCTTGGAAAAGTTGTCTCTGCAAACCTCATTCGTCACATTCTGTTCCGCAAACTATTCACATGAATCAGCTGCCACTAACGCTCAAATTAAAATCGCACTGTAACATTGCCATGCTACCCGGGGGAGAACCAAAAATGCGTATAAAACAGAAGCGATTTCAAAGAGGAAAAAAAAAAAAAAAAAAAAAAAAGATAATAAAAAGAGAGACTGCTTCTCCCCTAATTTTGCATCCGGCTCCTTGCGCCTGAACGTCGCTAAAACACCCTGTACCTGAGGAACGCTAGAGGGATCCCTGCCTGCTCCGGAGCGCTCTCCCCGCCCGGCTCCGCGGAGGGGCGCGGGGCGGGGAGCTCCCACCTGCCTGGGCAGCTCCCCCGGTCGGGCGAAACGAGGCGGCTCCGCAGAGTCGCGCGCTAACTTCGCCGCTGCCCTCCGCGCGCGCTCCGCGGCTCCCGGCGGGGGCTCCGCGCTTCCAAGCGCGGGGGCTGCGCAGCCC
>VZSV01000170.1:226191-250124 GCA_013398735.1 Nothocercus julius | reverse complement strand
CTCTTCCCCTCAGCCTTCGGCACGGTGCTCTCGGTGATGTACGTGGCCGGGGTGGCAGGCAACGTCTACACGCTGGTGGTGATGTGCCACTCCGTGCGCTGCGCCGCCCCCATGTACAGCTCCATCGTCAGCCTGGCCCTGGCCGACCTGCTGTACCTCTCCACCATCCCCTTCATCGTCTGCACCTACCTGGCGCAGGACTGGTACTTCGGGGACCTGGGGTGCCGCATCCTGCTCAGCCTGGACCTGCTCACCATGCACGCCAGCATCTTCACCCTCACCCTCATGTGCACCGAGCGCTACCTGGCTGTCACGCGGCCCCTGGACACCCTGAAGCGGTCGCGCGGCTACCGGAAGGTCACGGCAGGAGCTGTGTGGTCTGTCTCCTTGCTTCTGACTTTGCCCATGATGCTCATGGTCACCCTGACCGAGGGAGGCAAAGCAGAGGGCAAGGTGAAGAGGATGTGTGCGCCCACCTGGAGTGTGGATGCCTACCGGACCTACCTGACGGTGCTCTTCAGCACCAGCATCATGGCCCCGGGGATCATCATTGGCTTCCTGTACACACGCCTGGCCAGGACTTACCTGGAGTCCCAGAGGAACCCTCCCCACAAGGAGAAGAGCAAGAGATCGCCCAGGCAGAAGGTACTTATCATGATTTTCAGCATTGTGCTGGTTTTCTGGGCCTGCTTCCTGCCTTTCTGGATCTGGCAGCTGGTGCAGCTCTACAGCAGCTCCCTGCAGCTCACCACCCAAACCCAAAAGTGCATTAACTATCTGGTGACCTGCCTGACCTACAGCAACAGCTGTATCAACCCCTTCCTTTACACTCTCCTCACCAAAAACTATCGTGAATACTTGCGCAACAGGCATCGCAACTTCTACCGCTTCACATCCTCCTTTCGCAAGAGGGGCTCCAACCTGCAGTGCTCCTGGGGACGGTCCATGTCCTCTAGCAACCAGTATGACTACAGCTCAGAGGCTCTGGGCATGGCCACACTAAAGGACAAGTGAGGAAGAGGAGGCACTTTGGAGGCATCAGGAACAGAAGAGCATCTGTCCAAGGTAGGATTTGAGACCCACTAGCCCAGTAGAGTCCTAAAAACTCATTTCTAGTAGCCACTTGATTTACTGGGCAATAAGTTGTGTGAACCCAAGTACTGTGAAATGCATTTGAATTTCTGCTTGGCCTAGAGCTCTGCTCTTAAGTGCTGGGGATAAATCCTTACGTCATCTTGGGTGCAGAAGATGAGATGGACACTTTATTCTGTTCTCCTGAAAACTCTTTTCAATCTCTGCTGAGTCTGGCCAACCTCCAGCTCTTCTCTCGGTTCCCCGTGCAATTTCTCAATGCTGCCCTCAGGCAACAGTTGGGTCAGATCTGCAAAAGCTCTAGCCTTGCTTAATTTAGCTGCAGGCCTCGGTTTTGCTCAGGATATTACTGTTACCTGTTCGTAGAGTGTGTGAAGAGAACTTAAAGCCCTTTTCCTATTTCCTGTTACATTCCAGTGTGCTACAGGTGGATAGAGCTTGAAGTCTCTATTTAAAATTCACTGTAGCAGCTCTGCAAACTCCAGGCATGGCAAAAGCACAAGGTAAACTGTCAGCAACCACAGTGGTATCGAAAAGGGCTGCTACTTTTTAAAGTTTTCTGTTTGAGATGATTTAATTTGCCACTGATTGATTGATTGATTGATTTATTTATTAGCCCCTTTTTCTACCATCATCAGGGCTTCAAAAACCTAAAATTTACCTTGGAAAGAAAGTTTTCATGTAATCCCATAATGGGCTGAGGCTTTAAGAAAAATAACTGAACGCTGTTTTGTGAATCTCATAAAAGGGATAAATGGATTCATTTTGTTTCAGTGTACTCTGCTTGCAAGCACCTAAACCCTTTCAAAATAAATCCTCATTAAAATAAATCCTCATTAAAAAGTGGACCGTCCTCAGGTTCCTCCTCCCAGGGTCTCCTCACCCTGCAGGGCGGGACGCGGGTGCAAGAGGAAAGGCTGCTATGCTCAGCAGTCCTCCAAGGAGCTCCTGAAAGTAGGGTTGAAGTTGTTTTGCAGCCAAAATTTCCTCCACTTTGGGACACAATGTGTGGATAAGGAAAGCATGAAAAGAGTTGCCTAAACTATTGTCAGCCAACAGGGAGCTACAGTGACTTTTGAAACAATAGTGGCTTAAGGTACAGTCATTTCCCTTGCCGTTGTGATGGTCAGATGAGGAGGACGAACAGGATCCTCTGAGGACGACTAACAGCGCAGCACTCACTGGTGTTAAGGGGGTGCCAGAGCCTTGGGTGATGCTTTCTCAGAACAAACCAAACATTAGCGTATGTCTGGGCTATATCAGAGGCACCAGGTGCCTGTACCACAGCAGGGGTTTGAATGGCAGAGAATGCAGCGCCAAAATACTCTGGGTTTCATGCACTCAGCATAAAAAAAAAAAAAAAAAAACTCGCAAGGCAACTGTTGGGTGATGATGGGGGATGATGATGAGGGAGACTGAGACAGTGGCTGGGGTATTTTTCTGGGGGTGAAAAAAGTAACACGCCTCGATATTGCCCATATGACATTTAAACACATGGCATGACACCGACCACCCACTGTGGCATGTTCTGCACAGATTGCATGGCACAGACCACCACGCTGGATGGTATCAGCAGACCCCCTGGTCCCAATTTCCCCCTGAGCTAGGCAGAGACTAAAACATTGCCTGCTTGTGTGGGAAATGGGCAGGGTATAGTGTGCTTCAGTTGTTTACGAGACTTTTTTAAGAACTAATTGACGTTTTGTAATTAATTTTCAAGTCATTGTTACTCTTAGGCCACCTCCCATTTCCAAGCCTGGAAGTCTCACCCATTTAAGAATAACAAAGATAAGACTCGGCTCAAAAGGCGCCATGGGAAGGCTGGAGGTTGTGCGTCATTGGCGAGGTGCGCTGTGCACTGCCGTGGCCAGGCCAGTGCCTTGCGGAGCCCAGCAGGGTGGCATCCCTTCCCAGGGGCACCCAAGCAGTTTGCTCACTTCTGAGCATAAATATATATATACTATAAATACACATATATATTTCCTTATGGCCATGCAAAGAAAACCCACCCTGAGCTAGAGATAGCATCCCAAATGGTCTTGATTTCCATTGCTTGGCCTGAGGATAAGGGTCCTAAAAGGCTACTTACCTATCATGGTGTTACAGGACTGCTGAAGGATGGATGGTGGCATTATGACAGATTATCAGCTGGGAGATGCAGTGTATGTTCTGTGTTCGTCCTATAACAAACAGTCTGAAGACATAGTTGTTAGCATGAAGGAGAAGCTGGAAAGGACTTATGCTCAAAAAAAGAAAGGAAAAATAAATGAGCACAGAGAGCAGGTTACACACATATAACACAATGTGGGGGTGGAAGGGAGATGGGTTGGGTTGGAGCTCTGAGCAACCATGTCATGGGTATCCAAGGAGATCCTGCGCCTCTGCCCGGTGCCCGGAGGCATGCGGGAAACATGTACTTCATGTCCATGGTCCGAGCACCCAACAGCTGAAGTTGCAGAAGGAGCAGCCAGTTGAGAGTTGAGTTACTGCACGTTGGTGGAAACCTCCACCAGGACGTGCTTTAATCAAGCCCCATCCAGCCCTGCTCTCTCACGGGGCTTCAGGGCACCCTTGTCTACTGAGACAACTGGTAGGTTTGGGGACAGCCATCGAGTGTGTCTGCTGGTCAAGAAAGGGCCAGCCAAGCAAGGCAACATGGCCAGCAATCAGCAAGCCTCGCGGAGCCGGTAGAGCCTCCTCGGCAGCCCCGGGGACCCACGCTCGATGTGTGAGATGAGCTGTGTAAACACCATGGCTCTCACCGCCTCGCTGGGACAGTGACATGGCTAAAAACTTTAACCTGGGAGTTTGCAGAGCTTTGGAGCAGGGCAGCTGCTGCCTTGGCACAGGGCTGCGTCCAGGGCTGGCCCCATTTTGGATTACCTGGATCAGCTAAGGATAGAGATGGTTTGGCCAAAAAGAAAAAAATTTAGGAAATTTTCGGCCAGACAACACAGTTTTTTCTTTTTTTTTTTTTCCTTTTTTTTTTTCTTTTTTATGGTTGGAGCTTGTCATTGCAAAAAACTGTCTGCCTTGCCAAAAAGAAAAGAGTCTGATCATTGGAAAAGCTTTTCCAAAGCTTGTGGGACCTTATGACAAAAAATAAGAATAAAAAGAAGTAAAAATAAAACGGTAGGGGAGAGCAAGCAAAGCAGTGTCATCCTGCAGGCTCTGCGAGTCCTTTAATCTGAGGGGCCACCACCACTGTAGCCACTGTGACTTTCCTCACTGCGGGTGAAAAGAGGGAGCTCTGCTCCTTAGTGGAACACGGCAGCTCTTTTTCCTCCCCAGACGCAGGAGAAGACATTTGAGCCTTGCTGAATTTTGGCTGGGATTTTGACCAGTGTTCTCTCTGTGTTTTCAAAATAAATTTGCAATAAATACTTAAAAGCCCCACAGTACATTTTAAAGCATGTGAACCTATTGGGTAATACTTGGGGTAAATCATTAGCATTTCTCCCCTTCCTACACCTCTGTCATTAAAAGCCATTTTTTAGTGCTTAATATGTGACAGACCAGCAGGCAAGGTGCTGAAAGAGAGGATTTTTAGGAGTGCTCTATATTTCGCATGGCCCTTGCGGCAGCTCAGAGCCGGCCAGCGCAGCAGCGCTCACCTCTCACCGTCTGCATTCCTGAGTCCCTCTGGTGGCAGCAGCAACTGTCCACGCACCGGTCCCAACAGGGAAAGCTGCTTGTTATGTAATAAGGGCACACGCTCATTGTGCGCAGTAGCATCTAATTTCTTTGCAATATAATTTTACTACATCTCACGGATTCAAAGAAAAGTGTTCTGAAGCAGAAGCATTCAAGTGCTAACTTTCCTCCCCCGCCTTTCCATCCATGCAGAGCCCAAACCGAGCTTTAGCCCAGCCACTTTGCGCAGAGCCCTCTGTGCTTTATCCAGCTGTTTCCTCGCCCTGTCACCTGGGCAGCTACTTGTCAGTTTGCAGCCTTTGTGGAGAACTGGAGTGAGGGGATGAGGTGTGGGGGCACTTGGAGTTAATTGCTTTGACCCACAGTGTTTTGGTTTGCCTTTAATTGGAGCAGCAGCTTCATAAGAAATAAGTAGTTTTTGCAAATCACTCTTTTGCAAGCTTTTTTCTCCTTGCTGCAGGATGCATTGTGACAGGACGGAAAAAAAGAATGTCTCAAGAGATTAGCTGGAGGCTTGGATGGCCCCAGTAGATCTCCTGGCTCCACCACAGCTTTCTCTGTCACTCTAGGCAGGTCACTTCCAGGGGGCTTTGTCACTCTGAGTTTTCCTAGCTGAGCATGAGGAGTCCAAGTAAAACACCTCCCTAAGATATGGCTATAGCCAAGGACCAAGTGGCTCCTTTTGGAAAGCAGCAGTTCAGAGCAATGCAACCCCAAGGCTCTTGGGGCTTCTAGGTTTAAATGCCTCTCTCTCTATACGCCCCCACCTGCAAAGCACAGAACAAGGTTATTAAAAGCCCCATTAAGATATCCAGCTGCATGGATTTATGGTGCTATGGACCCTACCAGGGCCTTTAGGGCTCCCCAGAAAAGGTGGCCAGTGGGATGTAGCGAAGCCAAACTGCTGCACTGTTTCCTTTTACCCCAAGGAAAAAAAAAAAAAAGAGTGGGGAAAAAGAGAAAAAATGAATCTGAAAAAGTCTTCTGGCATTCAGGCTCCACTCTTTTGGGGTCTCCCTGGAGCTCATTTCTTATTTAATTTTTAATTTGAGTAAAACATTCTTATGGACATGAACAGCACTTCTTCAGTAAGAAACAGGGGAAAGAGTTTAAAGGCACTTACTGAATCTATGTTGTGGAAGATCTTCTTTGGGACCCTCCAGGACAAAGTCTGGAGGGAAAGCAGCAGATAAATCTGTGCAAAATAAAACCATCCATGAACATCATCAGCTCCGCTGGTGTTATGCTGCACCAGCAGCCAGCTCTGCTTGGCAGATGATATGATGCTAAAAGCAAAACAGTGCTAATGGCATTGCCTCTCAGTAAAATGAAAAAATCTGCTAGTTTTGTTTGACTCGATCAGGTCAGGGTCCGTCTACAATGTTTTTAGTCTTTCCTTGCTAAGGAAGCAAGGATCCTTTCCCAAGATCCTGTTAGGGTATCAGGTTCACCACCTGACTTCTCAACAAATACCAAAGACAATTCCCCCATGCCAAGCAAGGGAGATTCCTGGCATGGGGGGTGTCCATAAACCCTGTGTTTCAGGGCAGCTCTGACTTCATACACATGCTCCTACAACCCCATCCAATTCATTTAATTTTACTGCCTTGCAGGTTTCAGAAATACCTGCAGAATAGTTGAGAATACTTGCATACGAGATGTGTAGGGCAGCTCTCACAAGATGCCTCCCAGACATTATTCCTCGAGCTGCACCCCCGGTGCCTTCGAACATCTGGACAGCTGAAAGGGGTGACACTGACTTGAAACAGAGCAGTGCAAGTCCTCCTGCCCGTGCCATTGTTGTCGCAGCCCCCTGCAAAACACAGTGGCAAAATGGTTAATACTGAGTGCAGAGCAGGGGCTCAAGGCTCTGTGGGCTGTTAGGAAGGTGATGCCACGTCAGCTGCTGCAGTAAAGCAGTTCTACACCCGTAGCCACCAGCAGGGATGGGCCCCTACATGGGGGCAGAGGCGCTCGAGAACGCCTGAGGAGCTCAGCGGGGCAGGTTTGAGGGGTACAAACATGGTGGGGGAAAGGGGAGAGCAACGTCTCTGTCCCGTTGACAGCGCCAGGGCCCAGAGTAGGAAGCAGGAGGGCGCTCACTTGGGTACAAGGGCAGCTTCAAAGAAGCAGCTTAATGGACATTTTTTCCCCTCTTCCAACACATCATTTAGCAAATGCTTATGCCAGAGCACGCCAAGGCAAGCAGTTCCAGCACAATCTGTGAAGGGTCGATCTGTGATCTCAGGCTTCATCTGCGACCTCCATTTAGGACCACATTGTCCTGCTGTTCCCCATTAATCTCCTTCTTCCACTGAAGAGGGCTTTCACAGAAACATCACAGACCAAATGCAACTATTTTGTTTCTATGCTCAGGAAAAATATGTTTGTCTTCAGCAAACTGCTGTTTCTGTTGTAGATTTCTTTTTTCCAAACTTACGTTCTTCTTTTCCTCCCCTGTCTGCCCTCTGCTTTCTCTGTGCGATGTTTCCATCTCAGTGGTGAGTTATGGTCTCTCCTAGGGACTATGTATCTCCTCCCTCTGCACCACAGCTAAGAAGGACACCTGCTGGACTTCGCAACACCCAGGGAGAGTTCAAGACCTTTGGGATATTTCATTCTTCACTTCTCTTGTATTTCAAACCTGCGGTTTCAGGCTGCCCAATGAGAAGGTCCAGCCTTGCTCAGTCCCACGTGAGCTCAGTAGAGAGCCACTGCGCTCCTGCTTTCATATGGAGCTTGCAATTAATATTTCTGGTGTGATTCAATGTCCCCATCAGACTCCTCATCCAGCCCTGCTGCCAGACGGTTAAACCAACATGACCACAGGGCTGCAGAAAGAAGTGCTTGCGAAATTGCAGCTCAAAATCTGTTTTTTTTTTTTAACAGTCTATTTATATGGATGAAAAGATGCAATAAATTGAGTGCATTGAGGTATCACTCAGACCAGTAAAGGGTGAAAATCCTGATCCACCTGCTTTTATCCCACTGCAACTGGAAGTATCATTAATCCTTGCATCGATTTAGGCTTCACCTCCCGCTCCCTCCTCTCTGCTCTGCGAATGAGGCTGTTGCTACTTTCCCGGAGACCTCTGTTGGTCCCAAGGAGGCTGCGTGGAGCAGAATAAGGACAAGGGCCCTTTCTGGGGATGTCAGGAACTTCTATGTCTGCATCCTTGAAAATGTTGCATTGCAGCCGTGATCTGTGATGATGATTTTTATGCAAGGTCCCAAGTCTTGGAGGTGAAGTTTAAGCACTTGAGGAATCAGGAGGGGAGCTGTGTTCCTTATGTTCCCACTGCAAACGGAGGGCCTTTTCCCATCTCAGCTCTTCGGCCCCTCACGGAATTCACTTTCGGCATGTTAATGGTGGCGGCACCGAAAGCTGTATTGGCGAGGGAGAGATTGTCACAGCATGATTACTAGGTGAGGGCCTTATAAATGTTCACTTATGGAACAATTCACAAAGACAGGTGAGGGGGAGATATTTGGCTAAGTGGTCGTGTAATCACTGCAAAGTTTCTCCTTCCAAACGAAGTTCACCTTAGGGAGCTTAGAAAACACTGACTTTCTGGCACTGCACTTTCCATCTGTTCTTCATCCATAAATTAACAGAATGGTGCTTGTGTCCTGGTTTGCACTGTAATTTTGGGGGTATTTATCTCCCCGGCAGCTTTGAACTTTCAGCATTTTCTTTTTCTGGGGCAATAGGAAGGAAGCCACCACCTTCCAGCAGCTCTTTGACAAGAAACTATTTGGCAAGAATGCACCTGAATCAAATTGCCATCTGATGGAAAAAGTCCTATTCTAGGCAGAACAGCCAGCAGGAGACCTTAACAGAGCCAAGGAAGTGGGAACCGGGAAAAGCTTTCGTGCCCCTGTTTTTCCTCCAGTCCTGCTAATCCAGGCCAGGTTCTGGGCACACATTTCATTGCTTTGACATCTCTGTTAATTTAGGGCTTAGGAAGGGAGTTCCTGACACATCGGAGGCTTTCTGGATCGAGCCTAATGTCAGGACCCCTGGGGAGGCTGCAGGGCAAAAAAAGAAAAGCATTTACAACTTATTGTCTTTATTGTCTTTTTTTTTTTTTTTTTTTTTTTTTTTTTTTTTGGTGACATCGAAAAGGGCAAATACCTGTACAAGAATTCAGTGGGGCTGGTAACCAGGAGGGTTTTATGTGAGGTCTTTTGCAGAGAATGCTTTACAAAAAACTAACGTGGGAGAGATATTTGAATCAAGATGTGTGCAACTTAAACTAAAACAATGAATAGTTTAAAACAATTATTTTGCTTTGGGCTTCTTCTTTAAATGCTTTTATCCTTCCTTCTCGATTAATGTAGCATACAACATGCTCTGCACACAGCATCCATCAGCTGTAACAACCACTGCAGATGAACCCGAGGCGGGTCATAATACACTTCAGGAGAGAGCAAACATAGTCAAATGTCTTCTCCATGAAAAGAAAAAGTAAGCCAACTCTTGTATCTCTTGAGACACACAAGTCGGGCACACAAAGCTGTTCACAAGCTGCTCGTTGTATTTGGGTCTTAGTTTAAGGACTGCAAAAAAAAAAAAAGACAATTGCCATTTTAAACAGGTTTTCTAAACACAGTAATTTCTGGAAAACGCAAGAGCGGCCGCAGCACATTGCTTTGCAAAGTTGGCAACCTTGATGGCCTCCTTGCAGGCGTGCGGCACT
Organism: Nothocercus julius; assembly: GCA_013398735.1. Lineage (NCBI taxonomy): Eukaryota > Metazoa > Chordata > Aves > Tinamiformes > Tinamidae > Nothocercus > Nothocercus julius. The sequence continues at coordinate 240,678 of VZSV01000170.1, read as the reverse complement.
CGCGATTACAAAAGTGGAAGAGAGACCTGCCTAGGGTTGCAGTGCAACAGGCAGGACCAGCATGTCCCGGACCCATCCTTGAATATCTTGCCAGGTGGCTCCATGTTGGGCTGCTGGGGGCTCAGAGAAGGTCCTGGTGGGACCCGCTTGACTATAAATGTGCCTAATTTCCAAGGAGGTTGTGTATAGAGAAGTGCTTGACAGCCGCGTGATGTCCCATCCCCTTAGGTCTTCTGATGGGTCTTGGAGGCTACTGTGATGGGAACGGGATGATGGCAATGCCATTGGCAGCTCTTCTGCCTGCAGAGGGTCCCATCGAACAAGGGCAGCAGGAGCTCCCATGCTTTAGCTATGAAAAATAGCTGAATACTTTAGCTATTTTTCAACTGAGAAATCTTAACACCAGCTAGAAATCATCCCTGGCTATTATCTTTCAAAGAAATATGCTTGAAGTCATTGCTTAAACAATTGAAGTACCTCAGATGCATCTCCCCATTGGACCTAGCTATGGAAAGGCTTTGGATTACTGTCCTTGCATGCATGCATAATGGAAAGTATTTAATTTAAGGAGAATGATTAGGAAGAGGACAAGTTTTAATTGACTGCTCCAAAGCCAAGATAAAAATCTCAGCTTCGGAGCTGAAACATGTTTAGCTCCTCTAGAGAGTGATAATTTTTGCTGCCAGCTGGTGTTCACAGACTTGCATGCCACCTGGAGGTGTTAAAAGCATTTAGAAATCAAAATCGAGAGGTCCTGAGAGTCAGGACTTGACATGAAAACACCAAGGTCAGGGTGACTGAGCACTGGAGCAGGTTACCCAGTGAGGACATTGAGTCTCCTTCTCTGGGGATATTCAAAGCCTGCCTGGCCGCCATCCTGTGCGATGTGCTTCTGGTGACCCTGTCTGTGCAGGGGGCTTGGGCTAGATGATCTCCCAAGGCCCCTGCCAACCCTTCTGTGATTCTGTGAAGGTTCAAAGGTAGCCAGAGGCAGTTGTGAAGACAGAGGACTTGAAGCTCATGATCAGTAAATACGACATGTCTGGGTGCCTTCATCACCTATGGAGCGGCTTTCTGGTGGGCGCTCCTCAGCATGGGACCAGCATTGCTGAGAAATCCCCAAACATGGTTGTTCTGAGATTTTTCCTGCCTGGATATGGTCTGAATGGTAGAAGAGCTCCAAAAAAACCAGCGTGCAGCTAGGAATGGAGAAGAGCAAGGAGAGGCCTAGAGTTGCAGATAACGGGCAAGCACAAAAAAGCAACACAAGATGTCCGCAGGGAAGCAGGATGTCCATGGGGAGCCTGTCGGAGTAGGTGCCAGTCCCATACGGCTCTGCCAAAGGATTACAAAACAAGTCTTCTTCCTTCCCTGTGACTCCAGGAATACCAGTCTTTTTCCATCTGTGAGCCTAAGAGGAATACTCATCTGCATGCGTTTGTGAATATTCCTATCTTAATTTCTCCTTAGACTTGTGCTTGTTGCATAGCTAGATCCTGCCTCATGCTGGATAAGCTACAGCAGCAGGATGTTGTAGGAACAGACCGCATAAAAACACAAAGTGCAGCTCATAAATAACATAGACACCGAGGAAAGCTTAATTCATTCTTTTTTTACTAATGGATGCAGCCTTCTGGACACCGTACATGGAGATTAATTAGGATATGGAGAAGATAAACAGCATAAGTAAATGAATGGGCTTGAAGAAGAGGTCCCACTGAAAGTCTTACGAAGGGATTTAATGGTAAAAGCTTTGCTCATTCCTGCTAGCTCATAATTTTCAGTTGTTTATCTGTCTGGTCTTTTCACCAAACAGTAAGGCTGGTTGAAGAGGGGGACAAAAATGTCAAATGGCCCCTGATACAGGCACTTCACACTGTGAGGAATCTCCCTTAGCCACGCTCTGCCTAACACTATTTTGTATTTAACATAGTCCTCTGCTTGACTTTTGTTATTCTGGCATTTCTTCTTTCATACTATTTAAACAATGGGGGGGGGGGTTACACTTTATTTTTATCATATTCCTTCCTGTGGAAAGAAATCCCTTCCCAATGAATTTTTATCTCCCTTTAAAATAGAAAAGAAAAAGGGTGGGGAAGGGGGAGAGTGAAATAAGTTAATTGCCAGTGGAATTGTAAGAGTGAAGCAGAGATAATCCAAGTGTAAGACCATTTTTCTCCCTTCTCTGCTGCTGAGATGTGCTGCTGAGTTTGCCTGCTTTCACAGCAGCCTTTTAAGTTTCGGATCGTCTGCTGGAATGCAACAGTCTCTTTCTTACAGGGATAGTCAGTGAATTGTGCTTAAAGCTCTGCTGTGCAAAGATGACCTCCGGGATGCACCTCCTCTTCAGTTGCACTGTATCTAATTAGAAGTAAAAATGATTGCCTGACAGAGTGGGGAGACAAAAAAGCGTCACTCGGAGCAATCTCATGCAAAATGACTACTGTAGGACTGTCTTTGGTTATTTAATGCTGTGGCTGGCTGAGCTGGTCACCTACAAGGGTGTAGATGCACCCTGGAGATCTTAAGCTGGCCCTGAAAAGCAGTCTCCAAAGCATCAAGATTTTTGTCAAGTCCTCGGGAAAATCTCTAGTTAACTGATTAATGTAACTCTGTAAATAGATGAACAAAAAAGATCCAAATCTCCAAAGCTGCTGTCCATGAAAAGCATACCTCACTAATCTGCTGTAAGCACAGGAGGGGCATCCATTTGTGAAAAGAGCTTTGAACATCAGAGACTTGGACACATGAACTTGAATGAACTTCAACCTATGAACTCACATGAGCTTCCTCTATGTTTCTCTCTGTAAATAAAACCCCATTTCTCCACAGAGGGTATCTGTGGTCTCAGGCCCGCACTCCTGTCCTTCTACAGCAGGGAGCCTTCGGCACAATGTCTCAGAAAAACGTCTCAGCGAGGCCCATCCATAGCAATAGACCCAACCCAGCAGGTCACAACTTCAGCCAGTCCCCTGGACAACCTCCAGTTTACCCAGCAGTAAAAGTGGGATGTTTTGAGGGTCTTGCTCTATTTGGATGTGTCTACAGATCTAGAAGTAGCACAGATGGGTCTTTGAGGCTGTTCCATAAGAACCATGGAGGCATTTTCTGCAGTGCTGCTGCAGACTCATCTGCATGTTTGGGTCCCACTGAAAGTCCAAGGCTTTCATGTGAGGAGCTCTGCCATCAGGATCCTCTAGGCTGAGTGGTTCTTTAATGTGGAACAGTCACTGTCAAAGAACAGTGGAAAGGAAAGAAGAAATAAATTCCTCTAGCCTTTGCTCCCTAATTCAGTGGTTGGTATTACTGAGAGTGAAAGGACAAGAATGCTTAACAGCAAGTAGCACTGAGCCCTACCTTGTCATTATTTCAAGGACATAGCAAACAGGTGAAATGGAAATAAATCTATCTCTGAAATAAAGGGCAACCTTTCAAGTATGCTTGTTACAGCAGAAAAATAAGGAGTGTTTGGAACAAAAATGAAGGCAGAACAGTGAAAAAACTTATAAAAAATTGTGCAGTGCTTGACAGTGCTACCATGACTAAAAATTCCTTTAAACATTTTTATTAATAGACTGTATTGGCTAAAAGGGCTATAGGAAAAAGCCAGCCTTTCTGAGTACAGTTCAGACAGATTGGCTAAGTACTAGCTACAGCAGAGTCCATCCACTCAAAAAAGTAGTATGCATAAAATAGGATGAAAAACTAAAATATCCGTAAGTGGTGCTATTTTAAAACTAGAAGCGTGACTAAATTTTTAACAGTACAGATCTTGCACACTCCAAATCCAACGCCGGCTAGGGATGTTCTTTCTTAGGAGCCAGTCCTCATCAAGTAGCAGCAGTGACACTGGTGTCGCACACCTCCAACACAGAGCCTTCAGCCTGGCGGTGCGGTGAGCGCGTCCTTGCTCCGGCTGTGCTCTGAGTGTGCTGGGGACTGGGCTGTCGGCAGCCTCCATCAGATGCCAAAAGGTCTAAGGCATCTCCTGGTTTTCCTTTTCATACCTGAGGGAGTGCACTTCACTGAAATGCAAGTTCCTGATTCTCCAATGCTCATAAGGAAGGAGCACCACTTACTGAGTTGCTTGCAGAGCATCTTACACATGTCCCAAACTTAGCCAGTTTATGCATAAATAAGTTTATGAGTAAATATTCAATATACACTATAGGCAGAAGCACTGAAAATGCTGGGACAGAACTTGGAGATGAAATAAGTTACTTAGGGGAGACAATAAACAGACACAAAGATATGCATTTATGGAATAGGTCAGATTTTCTTCCTTGCATGGTCCAAATCACCAAGATTCACACAGAAGATTGGAGAAAAGGTGGTAACAGGTGGTAAATTCCTTTAGGAATAAGGAGATTGTCATTAAAAGAGAGCTGAGTGGCAGGTTTCAGCAAACACCACGTAAAGATAGTCTTGGGCTTCCTAAGGCGGTCTCCAAAAATAAGAAGAAAGCAGAGAACCCTCTAGTCCTTCAGTGTTTTACAAGGAGCAGTAGGCCTTTGCCAGGAAGCTTTCTGATCACCCTCCTAGCTGGATTTCCTTTCTATCTGCAAGTTTAGGTTAAACAGATACAGAAGGAACAGAGAGGACTGCCTTTTTGAATAAGGGGAGGATGGTAAATGTGTGCCAGAGGCATCTGTGGTTCATAAAAGCAAGAGCTGTTCTGCTATTCTTGGAATCTCTTGGTTGAATTTCCCCACAAGAGACCCAAAATGGACAGACAGACGCTGGGATTTTCTGTGTTTGTTTGGAGTTACGGTGGGGGGCTGTTTTTTTTCCCCCTCAGCACTTTGCATAGAAAATGTGACCTCCAGCAACCTTTCCTGGTTACTGTTCCTAGAACTGGGACAAGACAGAAATACTGCAAAAAGCGGTACACAAGCACTTCAGAGCACTGAAATCCACGTGCAAACCTTGCGCAAGGACAGCTGAACCCTTCAGGATGGAACGTGAGGAATTCTGTATTGCAAACAAAGCCGTACTTATTTACGGGGAGAGGCGAGCTACTGAGGGGAAAGTCAAAGGTCCTTTGAATGATGATCAGAGAAGAACCAAGCCCAGGTTTTCTGGCACTACAGCCATTACTGGTGCCACTGACTCTACAATCTCAGAAATTGCCCTCTTGAGATGTAGACCTCATGAATAAAAGAAATACCTAAGAAATCAAGCTAAATTGCTGATACAAAGCTAAAGCTAATATCTTGTGTATGGAGCATCCAGGTAAATATATCCAGGCTGAAACTTCATTAAGGTGGAGCTTATTATACTTCAGGTGGACAGTATGTTCTCCACATAAACATTCCTTTCCAAGCCTTCACTTGGTTCATGGGGCTTTAGAAACAAAACACTGTTATTCTACAACTGCTTTCACAATTGGAAAATGTCTATATGGGAAATGCCAAGTCCACTCAAAGTTTCTAGGATGAGACTGAATGGCACTTAGAAAAACAAATGCATGCTAGAGGATGGAAAGTCAGGTTTACCTGAACACTAATCAGCTTATATACTGTTAAGTTTACAAAGTGCTAGGTTTACAAAAAATTCAGATATGCCCCAAAACCTTTAGAAACAAGTTTCCCTATGCTCAGAAAGCCTTGCTTAAACTCTTAGGAGAGGTTCCACAATCAGTTTGGTGTCATGTCTTTTTTTCTGTTTCACCTGGGATGTTTCACACAAACAGGCTCTCTCTTTCTTTACAAAATACTTTTATTTAGCAGTACAAATCAACATCCCTAAAGCTTTCATACACTTTAAGGTATGAGGCTGTAAATTCACGCCAGAATTTGGTTCCGGTTCATCCTGAACATGCACTGGTCTTATGTCATTGGGTTTGAACTGCAAGGGCTCTTCAGAAAGGGTCTCATGCAACTAGGAAACATCAAGGCAAATTCTGCTGTTACCTTCCACTCAATTAAAAGTGCTCATATTCAGTGGCTCGGTATGGAATTTGTACTGGTTTAACCAAACAGACTGTCCTTAATGTGAGTGGAGGAGTAGGAATCAGCACTGTCTTTGCCAGCAGCAAATGGGTGGCTGAACCTGCCAGGGTACAGAGATATCAAAAGAAATTAGAAAGTGTTTCAAAATCAGAATTAGAATCAAGGATTTGCACAGGGATACCCTTAAAAAAACCCTCCAGGCATTCTGTGTATTTAAGTGGACTAAATTAAAGGTAGTCGAGATAATTTCTAATGGTCTTTGAATACTGCAATTCCAATCTGCCCCGGGAGCACCAGCCTTTCCAGGATAAGTATTCTCTCATTGGAGGCCATGATCAGAATCTTTTAGATGGTCCTGTATTTCCTCCTTTGCTGTTTAATTTCTCCATAAGTTTAGGTATTGCTTCTTGAGATTGGATAGTGAAGCTTCAAAGATAAAATCTCAGTACTAAAACACACAACACACTGAACTACTACTTTTTGTTTTTCCTCCCCCTGCAAAAACATAAATTATTTTACAAGGTACAGCACACACAAGTTTAGTTTTTCACAAATTGCACTTGACAGTTTTGGTCATCGTATTGAATGCATTACTGAAGCTAAAAAGTACAGGCAACACACATCCCAAGTTGACTTTATTTCTGAATGTCAGTCAATTCACAGCATGGAAGAAATGCACCGTGATCTCAAGACATTACAATGCACAGGGTCTCCGAAAGATTAAAACCTGAGAGGAGGTTAGCTGAGATTTCCCCCAAGACATAACATGTTCTTGCTAAGCAGTATTTTACAGAAGGCAGCTCCGAAAGAAGTGTCATTTTCATTTAGTGCAACTCCAAGCCTGCCTGGCAGACAGAAGGGACTAGCAAACACTTCCAGCATGCCAAAACTCTATTTATTCACATGACAGTGTTATTACACAGCAGTGATAGGACATACAGGGAAGTGAGAATTTTTAGATCGAAGGACATAAACCTGGAGAATCACAACAGATCCACAGGTCCCCAGGTATTTAGCTCCAACACAATCAAATATTTGTGTTGAAAAGGCCAGATATATTTAAATTACAAGACAACGGTAGGAACCGAGTATTAACCCACCAATAAGTCTGTTGCTGGTGATGTTGACCTGTCTCCATACAGATGAACTACTGAAGTATAATGCAAAACTTGAATTAACTGCATATGAAACAAGTGGCTAGATAGAGCCCAACTAACTTTACTATTTCCTAGCAACAATTCTTGTAACACTTCTTCCTTTGCTAGCAAGGTTTCATGTTTCAGAGCAAAGAAAATGAAATGACAGAAAACTCATCTTGCTTGGTGTGCCTGGTGGGAATACCACCCATAGAAGAGATGCAAGCGTTTATAGTCATTATTCCTCTTTATCCTGATCTTCAGTGTAATGCTCCAATATTTAGTATTTCCCACTCACTGAAAGGTAGATTAAAAGAAAGATGAAACTTGGGTGGAAAAAAAAAAAAAAAAAACCATATTCCCAGCTTTTCAAAGAATTTCGCAGAAATTTTAGGAGTATTAGTAAACAATCAACATGTTTGCTTCAAAAATTGATCGAGGAAAAAAGAAATGATTAGTAAATGGTAGGAAAAAACTAATCTGCTAATTTCCAAACACCTTTGGTTATAATAACAAAAAAAGATGTTTTACAAGGTTACACATTTGTTTTATTATTCCATCTGTATTACAATGAATCCCTGAAGCTTTTGGAATTTATTATGTTATTAACACCACAGACCAGTGATGTCAGTTAATAGAAACTAAGTCTTCATATTAAACAAAAGTCCAGGAAGACTTATCGAGAAACTTTTTGAAACAGAAAACATTGCTCTAGACAAGACACACACAGTATTTCATGCCACAAGATTTGCAACTGTGGGAACTATTAATAAAAAAATCAAAGCTTCCTTTAATTTAGTCTAAAGTTTAGGCCCATTAAAGAGATATTTCCAAAGTATTTTATCATCTTCAAAATGAAAAGTCTGTGTTTCTGAGCCAGGCATGGATTTATGACAGCTCCTACCCATGACCATTTCAATTTAAAGTATGTGAGGACACTTCACAGTCTCCTTCACTGGTGGTTTCTTCTCCAGCCTTCCAAACAGCAAGCCAGGATTTACTGGATTGAGTCTAAGGAGATCAGACCTGGCTCATGGAAAACCTGAAGGAATTAGCTTTCTTCTCAGGTCTGTCCTCTCCCAAGTCCTACTGTCCTAATTGGGACTTATTGCTCAGATGAATCCAGAAGACTGTCTGACTGCCTCTGCCCTTCTCTCTCTTTTATATTTGCTCCAAGGACAGACTTGCATGGTCAAGCCATTGCCATAAAGAGCTCTTAGCTGTCGTATGGGGTTGTCAATCTTATTGCAATTCACTAAAAAAAAATAATAATAATAAAAAAAAAAAAAAAAAAAACAGTTCAAGTAATTTCCAGGATAATACATTCCTCTATCAATAAAAGGTACATTCAGCAAAATAACGCTCATCCTGCTGTATTGACTTTGGTGAAACCTTCTATAGCTCATTAGTAATGGAAGAGACTAACAGAGTTTAACAATATGGGGAGTCATAGCAGGATGCAGTTCAAAAGGCGGCTTGCATCTTTTAAATGAAAGAATTAAAAGAACAGAAAGTGAGCACCCCAGGATTCCTCTTGGTTTGCAACTATCCCTCCTTAGAGCATGAAGGCAAACCCTTTACAGAATATAGGTCCTTTCCTTAGAGCACGAAGGCAAACCCTTTACAGAATATAGGTCCTTAAGGCACTGTTCGCAACACTTACGGAAACAACACAGTGAAAGTGAGATGTATTACAAAATATTAATCCAATTGGGAAATTCAAATTGAACATGAGTTTACACAAGATGTTATCTACATTTTTCCTCGTCCCCTGCAGGGCTTCTCTCATTCCATTTGACCTCGTGCTCCATCCCAGGAAGAATTACGTCAAGACTGGATCCCCAATGCTGTGGTCGGGGTTGCAAGTAAAGGAGATAGTGATGGCATAGCGAGTGCCCCAGCGAACCTTTTCCACCCGATGAAGATTCTCCGACCCAGAGGTGAAAAAGGAAACCCGGCCTGTAAAGACAAAACAATGACATGGAGTTTGCCATTCAGCTGTCAGCTTTCTGCACAATTTTGTGATTGTTGTCTCGGTCTGACTGTTCCCTAGGTGCCTGAGGTCCCAGAGGTCATCACAAAGTCAAACTGTTACAAGCTTATCCTGCACTCTGACAGCTTTAGACTAAAACACACATTAATAGTTTTGTGCTACAAAGCTGGAGATGCAGTTTCACCATATCTCATTGTCCATTTGGAATCCCCAAAACATTAAAATCTAGCTCTGAGTTGCCTTGATTTAAAAAAAAAAAAACAAAAAAAAACAGTGTGGCTGAACAGTCAGGAAAGTATTTTGGTTTCCTCCTAATCTGGGCTCTAATTTTAGACCAATGGAGGGAGTGCTACACAGGTGGCAAAAAAATCCTAAGCGGAAAAACAGCCAGCAGGTTTAAAAGCAGCTCTGGGAGCTTCTCAACTTTGTACAGCTTTGCCCAACAAGCTATGTTTGCTACACCTTGTTGTGCACCATCAGATCACTCACTGTTCAGCTGCTCACTCTCACATATAAATTTAATTTTCCTTAGAAAGAGCAAAACTGTTTTACAGAAACAAATCCTGTACTTCATCACTTTTCACCACAACCACCATGCTCTGTGGTGGAGTTTCACTGGACTTCATTGGCTTTAAAGTGAAATCTGTTTACTCCAATAATGGCCTTTGAGGTTTATTAGCTTTCCACTTGATGAAATAGCAAAACAGGGCACTCAATATTCACATTATTTAACTGTTTGACAATATAAGAGTATCGTGTCTAGCAAGTAACCCAGAAGGGAAGCAGCACTCCAGGACTGCACAAGCTCTCCTCCAAAGCCAGTGAGACTCACCTGCACAGCTGTTTTATCCCAAAAGCATACGTTTTCCTGCTCATGCAACTTTTCCACTATTCAGATTAGATTAAAGTTTGTTATCCACTTATCTTGGGGAATTCACCTGACAATCTGACTCTGCCTGGGACGCATTCTTCATCAGACAAAACAAAGCATTTGAATGCCTATTTAAAATTTGAACAATAACTATTCCAACATTTCTACAATTCACACTGCAGAAATGGGCACCAGCCCCATGGTAGGCTTTTTTTTCCTTCCCACTCTCTAAAAAAATATCCAAAAGGTCTAGAAGTTATTTTGCTTGTAAACTCTCTAGCAAGTCTTGTTAACTTGCAAGACTTGAGCAAAGCCTGTCTGGTCTTGTGAAGCCTGGTTCACCTCCTAATACCTGAGGTTTATTTGAGTAACTCTTATCCCCCCTTTGCACACTGAGTTGAAATTTGCATTTAATCTTTCATACAAGTCAGCCCTGTCTGCCAAGAAGAACCATTAAGTCATATATCATATTCTTCTCTGTCTGTGGCTGCACATCGATGGGGGTAAAGCTATATATCAAATACATTAATTTATAATAACAGTTCATATACACTTTGGAGTCCTGTTGCACTTACAGATCAAAGACTGTAAATGAAGGCAATGTACTCCTACCCTGCAAGTGTTATAATGAGCAGAACTACCCTCTTAAGATTTCATACAAATTTAGTCCCATTTGTCCTGATAATATTATTTTTATTCTTATTTGCACATCATTCAAATACTTCATTATCAATCCATCCCCTATTCACCTAAAGCTTTGCCTTAATCTGAATGTCAAGCATTTTTTGTTTGATCTCTTATTAGAAGAAGTAGTAATTCAAAATTAGACAAGTTTCAGTGTATTGTTTAAGCCAGTTAAATTAAATTGGATTCTTTGGCTATAGAGAAAGTGTTTTAATTTCTTTAGCAAACATTGTTTTAATATTTGTGGCGTGTTACTTCTGCATCTCTTCCCTTACTTGCTGATTGCAGTCTCCAAGTAGCTGAGTAAAGCTACAGACTGTTTTTGAAGATGCTTTTTCTCACTTGGGAAGAATTCTTTTTAAAGCATTTCTATTGCAAAACTTTGAAGCATAATAATCTTAATAGTCTAAGTGTGCAAAAAGAGCACTCTGCAAAGACTGTTAATTCCCATCCCGCCTGCCAAAACCCACAATAAATACATCGTACCATCATTATCCATAGACTCCTGGAGAACGACACAAGAAGCTGTGCCATTAAAGGGTAGTGTACAGGAGCTTCCCCTCACTACAAGAGGAGGTGCTGGAGCGTGTCCAGAGAAGAGCAATGAAGCTGGGGAAGGGGCTGGAGCACAGACCTTATGAGGGGTGGCTAAGGGAGCTGGGGTTATTTAGTCTGGAGAGGAGGATGCTCAGGGGAGATGTTATCACTCTCTACAATACCTGAAAGGAGGTTGAAGTGAGGTGGGAGTCGATCTCTCCTCCAAAATAACTACAGACAGGACAAGAGGAAATGGTCTCAAGTTGCGCCAGGTCAGGTTCACATTACACATTGGAAAGAATTTCTACACAGAAAGAGTAGTCAAGCTTTGGCACAGGCTGCCCAGGGAAGTGGTGGAGTCACCATCCCTGGCAGTGCTCAAGAAACACATAGATGAGGTACTTACAGACACGGTTTAGCAGGATGGTGTTGAAGGGCTTACGGTTGGACTTGATGATCTTGAAGATCTTTTCCAGCCATAATGATTCTATGATTTAAATGCACCAAGACCATACCCTTCCTAATCTTGCTTCAATATACAATATATAGAAACCACTTAAAAGTGGAATCGCTTTTGAAAAAAGTGAAATGCATGTCAGGACAAAGCAAGCCTTCCTCCAATCCATCCTTGTTCTGAGTAGAGTCTGAGCAATTCTGAACTAGGATTTTAAACCCCTAAGTTTCAAACTATGAACCATGTTAGCTAGTGCAAGACCATATAAAATACAGGATCTGTTTTAGCTGTGCATTCAAGGTGCACTAGTCTCTCCAGTCTATGAAAAATTAAGAGTGATTTTTGTGCTTCATAATAGATTAGTACTGCATTACAAATGCTTAAGGACAGCTAAGCAAGTACTCACTGTACATCAAAAAATACTATATATATATACAAACACACACACACTTGTGATTTCCCTACTGAAAGCTTTCTAAATGACAAAAACTCATGGGGAAAGTGGGGGAAAGTGCACAAAATTCTATTTCTGCCCCTTTTGCCCTTTTCTTTCATTATTTAACAATTGCCTCAAATGGGTCTTTCATTTTCTTCTTCCCTCCCACAACCTGCCTGCTCTGATTTCTTTCCAGCATGCTTTTTTACTCCATTAATGAAATTTTGGCTTCCTGGCATGGAAATTTCGATTTGATTTATGAACACTTACTGTTAAAATGGAGCCTTTTTTGAGATCGCAAGCTGCTACTCCATGCAATTTCATAAGATGATACTCTCTACCAAGAAGAGAGAATTATGGTACCCCTAATCCTTAAGGCATGAACTTTTGGAGAGTGGAAGAAACAGAAGAGGGTTTGGGTCCTGTTTCAGGTTCCATGTTTCTAAGCTTTGAGAAAGACAGCCAGTCTCCAAGCAGGGTCTTGGAGGATGGACACTGGGATGGAGGTGCGCTGGGGTTAGGACTTCCTGTCCAGGAACATAACTCTCTTGCAGCTCCTCTCACAAGCCAAACCCTCCTAGGCTGAGGGTGAAAACAAAGCCTTTTTTTCCCACCAAAGTATTTCATCTTGAATGGGAACATTTGCCTGTATTTATACCAGACACTGCAAGATGCAGAAAATTCCATTACTTCTTTAGTTTGACCATACTGGGACTGGTTTTGGCTGCCTGTAAGGGAAGTGTGGGCTGCCTTCCCACATCTTCTGCCTCTGTCTCTTCCTCCCCACCTCCACCTCCCTTTCAACGACACTGAAATTGAGCAAGACATAGTGTTGTGGCAAGAGTGGACCACAGAGCACACAGACCTCTGCACTCACCCAGTTTTCATTTTAGATAAAGATACTTTTTGAAAGTGCTTCTGTCTATGATCTTTCCTCTTTGCCACCCACAAGAATGAGCTTAAAACCTGCAATTAGATTAGTCAATAGCGTCATCCATAACGGCAGGAGTTTCTCCATCTCTTGGCGCCCCTTAAACATCCACATAGGCTTTTTTAAAATTCCCAGGAGCACAAGCAAAGGAAAAGTAGCATTAGAGACAAGAGATCTACCATCATGGAAAACTCACATGCAAATTCATTTAAATGAGCCAGTCTCTCATGTTAAGCTAGGGCAAGGAGTTGTCAAAGTGATCAGCACTGCAGCATCCATCAAAACTGTGTCTGGGCATCAGTGTCACTGACAGGAGTCAAGCTCTGAAACACTGAGAAAAGCTGGTGGCACGAAAAGCAGGAAAGGAACCGCACGGAGCACTATAAGCAATCACTTATTCTCCTGGGGATTTTCTGAAATTCAGTTTTTGCACTGAGCCATGGGAATTGTTATTTATAAAGATACACAAGTGCCAGTCCTAAGACTCACTGCTAGCAATTTTATGCAATCCAAATTTTGATTAAGCAGCACTGTTATTTTGGGAAATTATACTTAACAAGCAGCAAAAGCAAAGGGTATTTCATGAAATGCAGCAATTACACCCCATTTAATTACTCAAACAAAACCACTAGAGCAATACCTGTATACACTATGTGCATTTGCATTTCGAGGTTTCATCATACAGCTTGCCCTTTGCAATGAGGGTGTTTGAATTAATTCAGAAGATAAAACCGCTGCAAGAAGCAGCAAAGGGGAAGAATTATCCCTTCAGTCGCATATCATAGTGACAGCATCAGTATTCCCCACGGCTTGCTCTCTGGAGACAAACCAGGTTGAATTTTAACATTAGGTGGCACTTCCATAAACAAATTGCCTACAGTTTGCTACCTAAACTCAGTACTGGGAGGCAATATAGACTGAAAAAACATATAATTGCCAATGACAACTGCATCCTTGGCATATAGTGTGACTTCAGTGGAACCACTTTATCTTTCATTTGTATTCTTGTTTCTAAAGGGACAATAATACTGACCCCATCTAACAGGGTTAAGACAAAAAATAATTAGTAAGCATGAGTACGATGCTTTGCAGCTAACACATTCAGTGGCTTTGTGATGAAAAGCATCCTCTGTTCTTTATTTCTGACAACAAGAAAAACTAGTAAGGGATAATAAGACTAAATTATAACAAGCTGCAGTAAAAAAGCCTTGCAGTATCATAGAATCATAGAATCATAAAATGCTTAAGGTTGGAAGGGACCTCTAGAGATCATCTAGTCCAACCTCCCTGCACACACAGGGTCACCTAGAGCAGGTGGCTCAGGACTGCGTCCAAGCGGGTTTGGAAGATCTCCAGAGAAGGAGACTCCACAACCTCCCTGGACAGCCTGTGCCAGGGCTCTGGCACCCTCACTGTCAAGAAATTTTTCCTTAAGTTCCTGTGGAACATTTGATGCTTCAGTTTGTGGCCGTTTCCTCTAGTCCTATCAGCAGC
>VZSV01000170.1:199679-220082 GCA_013398735.1 Nothocercus julius | reverse complement strand
TGAAAAAGATGTAGGCAGTATATGCTTATTTTGTAAAAAGATTCCATACTGTAGCAGTAAGATCAGTACAGCTTCTTTCCTCTTGAAATGCTAATTTACCATTAGATTCTAAAATTTGCTGAATCTAATTTAGGATGAATATGATGAATGTAATCCCATTTTTACAAGTCCACCAGAAAAATATAATCCAGACCCAGACACAGGCCACAGAAGATTTAGTTACAAACACATTTATGTCTGCTGGCACTAGGCAATATCACTGACTGGATTTTTTTTTTTTTTTTTTAATAAATAAGTCTTAGTCAAAAGGATAGCAGCTTGCAGCAAGAACAGAAAAGCACGCCAGACAGAGCGAGACTATCACAGAATCACAGGCAGGCAGTAACAAACAGTCAAATGGAAATAAAACCGGTGAAACTGCAGTAAAATAGGAGCTGCCAGCCTATATTCTGGAAGAATTAAAATATATCTGAGTTACTTTAAGAGACGGAACTGAAGGAGCAAAGGATGAAAGCAAAACCCCAGTGCATCAGTTTGAGAAACAGAAATAATGAGCACTTAAACACAACAAAAACTACTTTAGAACTGAATCTTTATATGGAGGAGGAAAAAAAAAATCTTTTAAAACAGTATTTCACTTGGAGCTGAGAACTCTCTTGCTGCCATCAATTTCTGGCAGTAGACAGAGGCCCCAGCTTAAGGCAAAAGACACAAATGCATTTATCTTGGGCCCCAATAGGTGTCAAAGATGATGGATCCCCTTTACTTTGCTGCCAGGCTTTGTCGTCACTGTCCAGAGGTCTATCTGTATGAACTGGTCTGACAGTAGCAACTTAGATATGTCCATTAAAAAGAAGAAAAAAAAAAATATCTCAGGAGCTTCTAAAAAAAGCTGTAATTCTTTTTTAAAGCTAGAGGTATTTTTTTTAAAACTATTAAACTAAACAATGTTACAGACCATGCTACAAATAATATTGAGAGTCCTAAGATCTCGTTCTCACGCGCTCTAAGATGAGAAACTGCAAACAACTATCCTGAACCTGAAAAGTTTAGCTCCTTGTACCAGCAGCAGCATACATCCCAGGGCCACCCCCTCATTATAACCTGCATTTTAGCACCAAGCAGAAAACACAGCACAGCTGCCTTCACGTTAGACTGTCCTTTAACATCTTTTCCCATAGGATTTTAGCAGGAATTAGGTAGCACTCTAGGTAGTGACATTCTCATGGGATTCCCAAAATCTGTGCTTGGCAGAGGGGTGTGGAAGGAAGGTGACAACAGCATTAAAACCCTGCTGCTGCAGACATGTGCCACATGTCACCTCTCCAAAAGGCAGTTCCTCTGCCTGCTTGGCACAGGCTCCTTTCAAAAGGTGCAAATGCACAGCTGGGACAAAAACCTATCAAAAGCAATGGCCAGAAGCCTGATGCTGTGCAAAATCCTTCTCTCCCCTCCTTCAGCTCATCTGCTCCCCCTTCCTCCCCCAGAACTGCACCAAGAACAAATACCTTGCAGCACAGCCTGCAAATTAAAAGGATGGGGCTGAATGGCTGCCATTTCACAGTTGTAGACTTCTTGAAATCAAGTAGGGGCTTGAGCAAGTGAGCAACTGAGCAAGTGCCCCAGCGCCACACAAGGACACGGCTGCCCTCCCAGCTACACAGAATTCAGCTCCGACCTCTACAGCTATAAAAGCAACCTAGAACTGCATCTTTGAATTGCACTTGGTTTAAATTGCTCTGTTCAAAAATACCGATAGCACATTTTGCAAGATAAGATACTTTTCATTATCGTTTATTTGCAATCACAAGATAACCACACACACCTGGGTTGATACCAAACCCAGAATGCAGATAATTCTCAGAGTTGATCGAAGCCAGCGCTACTGCTGGTCAGTGAGTCACTGTCGATCCATATCCCACTGCAGAAAGAAACTGCCTGTCTGTAGGCAATTGTGGTCAGTTCTGCCTGCCTTGGGCAGTAAAGGAAGCTTAGGTCAAAAGGCCCAAATTGCTTTATTTTGCACTTGCTGTAGTTTAAGCATGTTCCCCGTTACCTTGCTCTCTATGCCATAGGAAGCTGCTAAGCTGTTGTAACTTGATCACAGCTCTGAGCCCTAGAACTTTCAAGGAAGTCACTTTGTGCCGCTTAACTCCAGATAACTCTATCAGGTCAAAAAATAAAAAAGTAAAAAAGTTGCTACATTTTCCACCACTACTCACTAGGTTAAAAAGGGCAGAATTTGGTCTGCCTCAATGCAGACAAAGCAAGAGTCTTCTCTTACCTGCTTGGGGCTCGACAGTCTTGTTGGAATCTGTATCCATAAACACAAACCGTCCACCACCAAAGTCTTCAGAGTAGTCAGAGAGATAAAGCAACGAAGTATAGTCAAAGGAGCCATAAGTTACCTAGGAGTAAATTATCATTAGGATTATCAAATGCCACTCTTGTCTGAGCAGCACACAAATAATTAAGCAATTGGATGCAACAGGCTCTCCTAATTTCCCAATCTTCACGTACTTAGTAAAGGATCTCTAAAAGATGAGAAATAAACCATGCATTTATAGAAATTACTTATGTTTCTATTAGCCTAATCTGTTATGCATGTATATATACACATACAAGATACATACCATATACTAGTTATTATTATTGTAT
Source organism: Nothocercus julius (assembly GCA_013398735.1). Lineage (NCBI taxonomy): Eukaryota > Metazoa > Chordata > Aves > Tinamiformes > Tinamidae > Nothocercus > Nothocercus julius. Next base: position 217,424 of record VZSV01000170.1, on the reverse strand, counting down.
CTGTATTATTTCTACTATTACGGAACTGCCTGAAGCCTACTAAACAGCTAGCAAAACAGCAATGTAGCATGAGTAATTGCCCCTTTGCATCACTTTAAAGATGATATATAAGGGCTGAGCACTATGTATGTTATCATCCAGATAAAAATCTCACCATATGGGTGATAATGAGACCGAAGAATAAATTGGATTAATTCTACCTTGTATAGAATTGCAATTAGAGGTCTCTAGAAACCTTACCTGATACCCATTTTGTCAACCTCCCTTTCCTCTGCTAGCTTCAGTGCACCAGTGAATCAGATCTTCTAGATACACACACATTTTTTGGAGGAACTCCTACTCTTCTCAATAGATGTTTAGGGTAAAAATTGTCAAATGTGGCTTTCTACAAGATTGTTTCAGCCCATTTTTAAGTGTAAATGATGACTTTGCTTCCTTTTCAAATATTATTTATTTTGATGTGTGTTGAAGATGCAAAAACAAATCTAATATTTCTTTTTAGACAGCTCAGAGAGAAGCCATCTTAACACTCCAAGGACTTTACCCATATTCTAAAAATACTTCCTGTCTATGTTTACATAATAGATACTTTTGATACAGCATTAAAAAGGCTGTATTCTCCAATTTCTTTAAAGCATAGCACAATTCAGTCAAGTTCCACATTACACTGTCAAAGAGAAAAACGTTCAAAGATATTTTATAAAATACAAAGTACTTACTGCATAAATATACAGCATTTATTGTATAAATATGCATTTATTGTATAAATTTGCAGTGTTTTGTCTGACCTGGTGACTGGCAGATGTAGGCGCTACTTCCAAACTTAGAAGTTCTCCAGATACATTTTTTTCTTTAAAGCTATACTAATTAGTGCCAGTTACATTTTGGCTCGACAACAGTTGCCCATACTATTCTGTATGGGCAACGACTAAAGCAAACACAGCACCAGATGGAACAGGAAGACATTTTCATTCTTATTCTTTTTGTTATTTTGACCATAAGGGCTTAAAGACAAAAAAAAAGTCAAATCTAGTGATATCTTTCCGTACAAAGTCCAAATTGCAAAAATGAGAAAAACATTTTAATGATGCCCTTTTCCCCACGTTTACCCAAACTTACTACCTACACAAGGCAATAAATGGGAATTACTGAGCATGTGCCATTGCAACACCTCAAAGCATCCAACTCTGCAGCTTCCTGTTGCAAACACCTCTGGTAGTACCTATTAGACAACACAAAGCTATAAATTACATCTTTCTATAAATTATGAGGGTCTACAGGTCAGGTGAGGTAGCGGGTCTGAGGGGACACAAGAAGAAACTCTGCTTTCCAAAGACAATGCTGTCCTACAGCAGAAGCAAGATTTTTAATGCATTTCACGAAGCTCATAATGACTTCACAGGGAAAAGGAGAGTGAAAGAGTTTGGTGAAGCAGGAACTTTGGCCAGACTGTTGGTAACAGCCTCAAGGGCCAGAGAAGAGAGGGCTGCTGGGAGGGTCACGGAAACAGAGAGCAGATCTCAGATCAGCTAGTTCAGCTTTCGGCAAAGGAAGGCTGGAAATGAGTATGATTGCTGCCTATAAACATGTGGGAGTCAAAGGAGGTAGAACTGGGAGAGGAGAGGAGAAGAGCTGCATAAGTTAAGGACAGGGTCCATACAAACCAAAACAGGACCAAAATCTGGAGAATTGCCATGGCAGAAGACTAAGAAAAATAAAATAAAACTGATTTTATCGTGGTGCTTGACAAGTCTATGAAGAATGACAGGATCCTTGTCCAGGCAGGGGACTGCAGAACTTCTCTTGTCCCACATAACTTCTCTCAAGGCACACTGAGAATTATTCTACAGTTGGAGTTGAGATTTCTAACAGAATTACTGTTGCCTTCTCGCGTTTGACTTTTGCAAGGCTCAGCTCCAAACAAATTCGATCCAAGATGAAACTGCCCATCTCAGGCCAACACTCTTCATTTGATTTAGCTGTTTATAAATTCAGCAAATTAAATTATTGCTTGGGTGGTCTCAGGATTTCTATTCCAATTTAACTAAAAACTAAACATATTTTAGGTAAGAAACAAAATTTCACATATATATGATAGATATGTGCTACTCTTATGGAATTTAAATCTTTCAAACCATGCATGCTCTGATTGGCAGATCTAATTGTAACATAACTAAGGAATTCAGGGAAAAGGCAAGAGGAATATTTATGTGCTCTAATAAACCTACAATTGCACATCCTAATGTGCACACATGATAGCTTGGCAACTTGGCATCATACAGGTAGCAAGAAAAGCTTTGGAAAAAGTTTGCACTTGTACATGCCCAGTAGTGCACTCCAGTTGTCTCACCCTCAGGCTATTCAAGAAGAACACAAGACTTTACTTCCCACAAGCAGAAAGAACCAAAAAGACCTTTTTTTTTTCTGACTTTCTTGAAAATATTATGCAGTTCTGATCTTGGGACCACCATGTCAGATTTTGAAACAACAACAAAAAAAATATTTCAAATTAATTTTCCAAAGGCTTGATTTTACCATTATTTTGCAAAGAAGGAAGGAAAAAATGATCGTTAAATCCCTGTAGGAGCAACTATCATTAAGCTGTCCTGCAGAGTAATTAAAAGTGATCTGTTTTACTACAAGACAAAAGCATGGAGAACGATAATGCTCAAAGCATCCAACAAATTGGCACAAATAATAAATGAAAGCTGTTTAACTTCCTAGTATTCATACCCGTTTTGGAGGCCATGTGGAAATACTGCTGCTGTGCAGTAATCCTTATGCCAGATGAACAGCTATACATTTTCTCCTTGTTTTCAACTGCAGCCTGTAAATGCTAAGCGAAATTTGTTTTGCATTCTGTACTGGAGAAATTAAAATACAAGGCAAGTTGACTAGACTGAAAATAATCTGTGAAGTTACACAACCTGTCTATCCTATTTAGCCTTTTCAGAAATATTTTCTGACTCATTGACCTTCCCATTACAATTCAGTCTTCTGCAGAGATTTGAATGCTAAAGGTAGCTGCATTTTTTCCCTTTTCTACACACATAACAACCTAGATATAGATATTATGCACAGCTGTAGCAGATGAGAATTATTTGCACAGATATTTACACTTTACTCATCCTTAATGTAACTTTTTCTGTAAAAAACGCGATTTGGCAAATACAACCAAACGTTATAGTCACAGATAGCTCTTTTCCAATTGCACTGCAAGGGACATAAGACCAGATCTTTTGATGCACAAACAGAATCTGAACAGAAAATGGATGCAGCAAGGAAAGGATTCAAGTCAATCCTTTGATGCTACAGTGTTCAGTAGCAGTGATATGTGATGATGCAAGTAGGACTTTCAAAATAGACACGAAGAAGTGAGCAAAAGTCAAGGACACAACTATACCAGACCCTCCTTAGAGCACCATTAGCCAAACTCTTGCTTCTCAAGCACGCAGTGCAAACTGATATCATTTAAATTGTAAGTAACTACGTAGCTGGCACCAGATCAAGTCCATTCTCTCTCTCTAACACTCCTAAAGAGAGCACTTGCTCAAGAAGCTCTTAGAAGAAGTCTGATCTAGGTCTCTAGTTTTCCTGGGTGAAAGAGAAGTTCAAAGCACAGAGAAAGAGCACTTGGATAGGCTGAAGGCTTTAGCTTTCCCAAAGCAGAGAGCTTAATGTAAGCATAAATCAGATGGTTGCTACAGAAGTGAAAAAAAAATGTTCAAATTACCTATATTTTATAAATACATATACACCTATACTTACTATATATACACACTACCTATATATACACTTACATATATAGGTGTATATATACACCTATATGTATTACCTATATATAATAAATACCACAGGATCCATGTCTAATCCTCAATGCACAACCTAAGCCACTTTTTTTTTTTTTCAGAAAATAGCTTCCACTTGAGCATCTGTCACATTTCCTTATTTTATTGGTAGATATGTCATTTTTAGAAAAAACTCTACATAGTTATGAAGAGGATGTTTTGCACCTGTCCCAACTGAGACCATTATGTCTTCGTTGTCATCATTAATAGCTTATCTACTGAGTACTGGGTAGTTTAATTGAGGTTATGCATGGTGAATTTAAAAGTCCATATTTTGGATTTGATTTCTTCGCTTTCTTAAGCTTTTTGGAGGGAGTGGGTTGGTTATAAAAAGCCAAAGCCACGCTGTTGGCATATTTGCTCCCATAACAGGCAGCCTGAGAGATAATAAACGAAATACGGACAAAACAGATGGATTAGAAGAGAAAAACATCGAGCCTGCTGTCCATCATGTACAGGCACTGTCAGGATGCCATAACAGAGAAGAAGCTCCAACAGAGAAAAACAGTTTTCTTCAAAAATAAACAAACAGATTTCCTTCCAAATAACAAACAAACAAAAATAAAAAATAAAAACACTTGGGATATTGTAGGAGGCACTTAGGTAGAAACACCCAATTACAAGGTTACTCAAGGTTACTGATGCAAAACACATGTAAAAGAGTGAAGAAATTATGAGGACATTGGCAAACCTAATGCTTAAGCAGACACAAAACACATTGGTGAAAAAACTATGAATTTATTCACTCCACAAAAGCAGGATCACCAGGTTGTTTGCTGTTCCTTTAAAATGATGGTAATACATGACAGAAGTCCCATCAACCACGCCAGCACAATTTTTACTCTGCAACCAATTACTGTTAGCAGGAGTCAATATACTCTGTACCCCATAAGTCATCTCCTGCCTCTCCATCCCTGACTCCACTGCTATCCAATGTTCACATCACAGCTTTTTCAAAATACAAGGGTTCAAAAGCTGGTGTCATCTTTCCTACATCAACAACTGTGCAGTGACCCTGGCACCACCTTCTTCAGAGCAGAGGCTGCATCAGGTATTCCCCATGCTTTCTAAACTCAGGCTGTATAGCAAACATGACAAAAGAGGACCACAAGAACATGTACTAATGCAGTGAAGAACAACAGATACAATGGTCCCCTCCGATTCTTTTACCATGTAACATTTTCAAAGTAAGGAAAATTTCTCCATTTGATTTGTAGTTTTGGATGGGTTGGGTCACATACTTCAAGGTGCACTGCAACACCCAGGTTGAAACATGGAGGAATTTTGATGGAATAAGTTTTACCTGGTTCTGTCTTCAGCAATCCATACCTCTAGAGTGATTCTAACCCTTTAATCCCAGCATACTTTTAAAAAAAAAAAAAAAAAAAAAAAATTGATTATTCCATTCTCTCTTTGTGTTTCAATATTATCTACAGACCCTTTGACCTCAGTAAAATTCAACACCAATCCCATACTGGTTAAATCCATTTAGGAACTTAAAAGTATTAATGTATGAGCCTGCAGATGGAAGAACCTATGCATTTTTTTAAAAAAGTCTCAGCATTTCTACTCTTAAAACAATAAAACATCAAACTGTCAGAAGAGTATGCCCTATGCCCTTGCAGAACACGCAGTTAAAAACAAAACAAATACACAACCTACAGATTACACATAACTGAAATCTAAAGGCTTTGAACTAGCTCCTGCTACTTGCTGGCTCAAAGAGCAATGCTCTGTCTGGAAACACAGGTTTGAGGGAACTGAAAGATTTTGTAGGTGTGGGTCTTTTTAGTCAACATTTCTAACAAGCCAGAGTTTCCCTAGTAGCAATTTGCACAGTAATTCCAGCAGAACACAACACAAATAAAGAAAACAAAAGGGATGACCCCAACCTGTGTGTCTAATAAGTTCATTTATCCTTCCCTTAGGTTCCTCCCACTGAAGGTGCTTTTGCAAGCACCAGCTGTCAAGTATATTTGACTCTGCTTGTTTAATGATAGACACTTTGGGGACCAGACTTTGAGGGATCTAACAGTAAAAGCCAACGCTGTCTTCCCATCTCAGCCTCCCACTCACCTTGTCAATATGTGGGTGCCAGTATTCATCGTGAGTCGTTTTGGCTTCCGTGTTGTTTATCCTCGAGAAGAACGTCGGCTTCGTCAGGTACAGCAAGGAAGAGCTGATCCCGAACGCCTGAGCAATTCTCTGCTGAATTCGCTGCCTCACGTCTCTGTGAAGAAAACCCAGACAACAGGCTAAGTGTGGAAACACAGCTCAAACAGTGCACACCTCTCCTGCAGCTTCCAAGCCCGTTGCTCCCTCCAGCCTGGCTTTTCAAATGTCTTTGTGTGAACAAATTCCATGCATCAATGGATTTATTAACTATGGAAAGTTAAAGAGAATTTTTCAGTTCAATTTCACAATTTCACAAAACAATTTCAGTCTACAGGAGATGACTAGAAAGTTGCATCTTCATAAAGGATTGCCACCTGAGAAGAGCTTTTTTAAAAAAATGATAGTTTCAGACACCAAGAATTCAGGGTTCTGGGTTAGCACAGGTACCCATGTCCAAATCAGATTTTCCCTAAAAAATAAAAAAAAAAAAGAATGCAAGGTGTCTTTCCCAACAATTTTGAAATTTTCAACCAATGTGTCTCTATCTTGGCTGTTCTATACTTCTTAGAATAAAGAATTTTACTATACAATATTACTTATACAGAAACATCTTATGTTGTCTTTCACAGGAAAAATAACTACATATAGAGCTAGAATAGGGGTGTCCAGAACCCCCAGCATCAGTTCAAGCAATGACCTTAAAGAAACTATGATAATGAGGAATATCATTGATTTATTCCCCCAGTAAATACAGACAGCCAGCATTTAACCTTGAGGAAGTTTAAAAAAAAAAAAAAAAAAAAAAAGACAAGAAAAGGCAAAGAATGAAATAGTGAAAGTGAAAAATCTAATCCCCGGTGCTTCATAAATATATTTATATTGCTTTCTCTCAGTATTAGCACATTCTTGACTACTGCATTAGTCTGTCTATTCTTCTTTCCCAAGTCCTTCTGAAGAAGCACCCTTAGAAAATAAATAAATAATTGGAGTAAACACACTTGTCACGCTTCTAATAGAATACATTAATATTTCTGTGTATTATCTTTCATAAATGTAACCACTTGTCTCCCTTTACCATGAATTGCATCCAAAGCGCAGCTGGCACTTTGAACAACTCAACTCAAGAATTAACAACCTAACCCACAAATAATAAATATTCCCTGGCTCTGAGGCAGGGTGGCCAATGGCAGCTGGAATACATCCACTCTGAAGCTGTTGGGCAACAGTCTTGACATAACTTTAAATCTCCAATAGTTGTATTGCTCTCCAATATTGCTTCCTCTTCCAGGTCGACTCCTTTCCCACTTCTAAAATCTATTAAGATTTGCTCCGTAGTCTTGAAAAGGTCTAGTTAAGGTTTCTCCCCTTTGAGATTTATGGGCAATGACTTGAAGCACAACTGCATGTTTTGCAAACCATGCAGGAAAGAAAAGCTCTCCTCAACTCTTCCCAATATACTAATATGACAACCAAAAATCCAGCTGCTCTGTACTGGCCTAGTATATTCCCAGACAGCTGTCTCATCCCACAAAGAAAGGAGTAGAAATGTTTACATGATTTGTATGAATTTTGATTCATACGAAAGACAAAAGCTCTTTAGTAAGGCACCCCCTGCCCCTAGATACTCACGTAATTTATGCAAATTCTTTGATCATGTACAGATACACATATATATATAAGACCAAAGACACTTATCTCCGTAATTATTCTTTACCATCATGGTAAGACATAGACTAATTTTTCCATATTCATGCAAAGTTCATTACCAATCAAGAAAGCATCACATTACTGTGATGTGTTTGGGCTCAGAGGTAAGCACGTTTGAAAGAGAAATTCACAGAATCACAGAATGGTTGAGGTTGGAAGGGACATCTAGAGATCATCTAGTCCAAACCCCATACTCAAGCAGGGAGACCTAATTCATCGACAAAGTAACTTTATCTAAAAAGAGTCAAGTCAAATAATTTTATACTATAAATTGTTAATACTTTCTTAAGATAAAACCATAGTAATAGAACTAGCAAGATATATGTATTCCACTCACACCCCACTTCTGAGGAATTTATTTCGCCATTTAATATTACTTCAGGCACTAGAGGGAGCTCAGATTCCTCCACAAAGGCAAAAAAAAAAAAAAAACCTACAAAAACAATTAGAAAACTTTAAAATTGGACTTTAAAGCGTTCAAGTCAAGTAATTTTAAGCTACAAAAAGCTATTAAAATGCATAGCTAAAGATTTATTGTGTCCAGTCAACACTGAATGCTTGTTCCTAAAAGTTTGCCACACACCTTCATGCACATGGAACTTGTTTACTTTGTTGTCTATGTTACATATATGAGCAGGTCTACAGGAAAGCAAAAAGAATGAGACGCAAAAGGTACTATATTAGAGCCGTATTTCATATTGTTGCTTCTTAGGGAAAAAAATATGCTCTGCCTGCTAGCCAGAACACCAGGAAAGCAAGTCCTTCCTCTTTCTGCTTTATCATAGAATCGTAATATAAAGTTGGAAGGGACCTCTAGAGACCATCTAGTCCAACCCTCCTGCACACACAGGGTCACCTAGAGCATGTGGCTCAGGACTGTGTCCAAGCGGGTTTGGAAGATCTCCAGAGAAGGAGACTCCACAACCTCCCTGGACAGCCTGTGCCAGGGCTCTGGCACCCTCACTGTCAAGAAATTTTTCCTTAAGTTCCTGTGGAACTTTTGGTGCTTCAGTTTGTGGCCGTTTCCTCTAGTCCTATCAGCAGCCACCACTGAGAAGAGGCCAACCCCATCCTCCTCACTGCCTCCCTTGAGGTACTTATAAACACTGATCAGGTCTCCTCTCAGCCTTCTCTTCTCCAGGCTGAACAGGCCCAGCTCTCTCAGCCTTTCCTCATAGGGCAGATGTTCCAGACCCCGGGTCATCCTCGTAGCCCTGCGCTGGACTCTCTCCAGCAGCTCCACATCCCTCTTGTACTGGGGAGCCCAGAACTGGACACAGTACTCCAGATGTGGCCTCCCCAGGGCTGAGTAGAGGGGCAGGATCCCCTCCCTCGACCTGCTGCAGACGCTCTTCCTAATGCACCCCAGGGTCCCATTGGCCTTCCTAGCCACGAGGGCACTGCTGCCTCATGGGCAACTTGTCATCCACCATGACGCCCAGGTCCCTCTCTGCAGTGCTGCTCTCCAGAAGGTCGGTCCCCAGCCTGTACTGGTGACTGGGGTTATTTTATTTTATCACTATTAATGTTTTGCTATACCTCACAAAAGACTCAAGTTTCTAAAGCGTTAACAGCATCCAACTGTCCATATCACTTAATGCAACATCTCCTGAAAAGCAGGTGTGAAACAGGAGTTGATAGGGAAGTTTTACATCCTAAGCTTTGGATTTACAGCTAACACGTTCTGACAAGCACAGAACTCTGAGGAAGCAGCTCTCCATGCTCACAAGTCTGCAGGACCAGCATCCATCAGAACTGGACATACCTCAAATCAATACTGAGCCAGCCTTTCAATAATCGGTGAAATGAAGCCTTACAGCAATGAGATTTTAGTCCAAATGATGGAAAACAACAATATGATTAAGTACAGGTGTCAGTTAAGCTCAACATTAGGTGTCTTTTTGCTGCTACACCCTTTCCCAATAAAGGGGAAAACACAATGTTCATAGCCTTGGTGGCAGCCCAACATTACAGGGATAGTCTGCAGTGATAAGTTATACAAATTAGCATTTCTCCCCCTTGACCACTTAAAGAAGGTGAAATGTAATCAGAACCATGGCAGCTCTACACATCTATATCATCTGTATTATCCTGACATCAGAGATGCAGATAAAACAACATCTGCATGCTCTGAACTAACCAAATAGTTACCAAAAGGACCTTTAAATTATTTTCCTCAGTGCCTTTTTAGTTTGCAACAGAGATTACTACTTTGAGCAGCAAATAAAATTGTATGACTGAATCCATCACAGCACTCTACCAAAAGCCAAATTAAGTTTTGTCATTCCTTCAGCAGTTATTGAAATTCTTTACCGATACAATGCAAAATCCTCTTCTGTGAAGATGTCTCGAATTTTGTCCCCAAAGTACCTGAAAAATAAATCACGAGTCAAAAAGAGGAATCAACCAGCCCGGGCAATAGCAAGCTGCATTCTCACACCCATCTCCTTTACCCACAATTAATAATTTAAAACATAATAAAAATCATTATTTGTAGGAAGTGTGATGTTCCCAAAGCACTGTTCAAGGATTAAATATTAAAAGAGTAAAGGATCAAAATGCAGCAAGTGATAACAGATTTTGCCAGAAATGAAAATCTCCCCTCCCACTTCATGAGACAAGCTTACAGATTCAAATTTTTAAAACAAGTTCACAGAGTGCTTGATCTCTTTTATTTTGCTGATAAAAAAATATAGGTAATAACTACAATAAAAATATATTATTTTCTGGTACATGATGAACTCAAAACAAAAAAGCTGTAAGTAGCTCTCAAAGAGCTCAGTTCAAAAAAAAAATAGAAAAAGAAAAAAATATATTGCATTAATTTTCAGAAGCTTTTTACAGGTCATGGAAACAGTGGCAAATCTAACTCCTACAGCATGACACTGTTAACCTCATTCTTCATAGCCCTGAGAAATCAAACAAGCCACAACTCTGTTTCACCTGTACAGATTGACAAAATGGTTCCCTAGTGAAAGAGCTCCAGAGTGTAAATCCAAAATAGAAGCCTGGGGAAAGAGAGACAAATGTTAAATAAATAAACAAACAAATAAATAAATAAGAGGGAAAAGGAGCATGAAAAGCTTTGTCATTATTTAATTATGACCTTAAATAACTATCCTAAGTGCAACATTTTTTTTATCCTAAGTTATCAGTTTTTAAAAGGGTTCCCAATACTAATGCATATTTTGTCTTACTGCTGCAAGCCTTCCTCATATTACTGTGTATATATATACACATATTTAGAGACACACACACATATATGTGTGTATATATAAATATATATGGACAAAAGATTAAAATACTAAAGAATTTCAGGAATGGCAGTCCTGTGTCTTATCTGACATACAGAATTGCCAGTCTTCCTCTATTGGCTAAGCACACTGCATTCCTGGACCACTTCTTCAAGGTATTCCTGCTCTACACAGAGATGGTTAGTTTTCCAAAATTTGTCATTTGCTCTTCAAGCGGCACTAATATTTATTTTACCCACCACTTGTTACTAAAAACTACTTCCTCACAGTTCCTGCGCACTTCTCATGTTAAATAATACAGACATGAAAGCCTCTTTAAAAGAACAGCTACAACTCTTAAGTCTTGCTAGAATCAAATGATGCATTTAAAAATATAAAATAAATCTGATTGCTGTAAAAGATGAGAGTCAAGTCTTTTCATATACAAATCAAATCTATTTCACCCTCTGATTCAAGTCAAACACTTCTGTTTACCTCAAGCCTATACTAAAAAGATCAAGATACTGATTTGCTAGGGCAGAGACACACCTCACAGCACTTTAAAGTATTTCTAAATTGAATCAAGTATGTTTTTGAATGCCGTCCACAAAATACAAGTTCACTTTGCATGAGTTAAATTTTATCTAAAAATCTGTTTGCTCAATGGAAGTCTTATTTTCCATATTGAAAACATCAAGTTGCACTAGTCTATCTCGCTGTCACCAAAACTAGACGGATATCTTTGATGTACAATATCATCCAAAAGCACTCTCATCCCACAACCTGGCATTTCTTGATGCCGCAAGCTGCCTCCGAAGGATGCTGAAACACTCCCTGACCACCACCAACAGTGTGTGGACATGGTTGGGACCATGCTCTTTTTCACCCAAAAGCCCATGGGCTCGGGAACACACAGAAAGTTTGTGGCTATAATGGCAGGCTAGCAACACGACTTCCCACTCAGCCCAAGCTCCAATCATCATTTACTCTCCTCCTCCTCCTCCGGATCATGCCTAGGAAAGACATCCCTGACCTCTCAGCAAGAGAGAAGTGCTGCAGGCTCAACTGTCTTGAGCTTCAGTGCTGCAACAGAGGAACCTCACTGAGTTCCCATTTAGAAGTGAGACATAAAAACAACCTTCCTTTAATAAACTTTATTCAAATAATGTTGTTTACCCTGAACCTTTTAAAATATATAAAATAGTTAGTTCCTTCAATGGACATAGCATGAGCTTTTCAAACGTCTCCTCAAAGTTCTCCAAAAGCCACAAAGAGTCATCTCACACTCATCCCAAAGCAACTCTCAGAGCAAGCTTTGCTCAAGCATCAGTAAAAAAATAAATAACTAAAAATGCCTCTCAAGTACTTGCAGCCTGCTTCCTAAACATACACAGATGCTTCCTCAAGCTGCAGATGCTCGTAGGTCTGTGAGCATCAAACTATTCCAGCACCTTTCCTGCCCTTGGAAGGATGCCTTGGTGGAAGCTGGTAGTGTCACCAGCATTACTTAAGCTTCGCCAGTCTGCAGTTCGGGTAAGTGGTCCCTGTTTGAACACTCTGCAAAGTTTATGTAAAGATGGCAGGAATACTGCAAATGCATACACCCAACGCATCTTCTTCTGAGAAATTCCAGGAAAACTACCCCAAAGTCCTGGCTTACAGAACTTCTACAAATAGGAAACTGGACTCCCTTCAAAAGTACAAATGTAGGTGCTTTTGGACCTTGATTGTTGTTCCTTTCCACTCTCTCAGTAGAAGGATTCAAAAAGGACATGCCAGTAACCAGCAGTTCCCAGCATATGGCAAAGAGCATCACCTTCCCCAGCTTGCAAAATGACATAGATCCTTGCAATCCCTTCTGGTGAGGATCAGAGCAAACTATTACTTATATAGTCACTGCTACAAGAATCCTACCTTGTTTCTCCGTTCCTTGAAAAGTTTACTTAAGATATAGAAAGAAAACAGCTGACACAAGCCGCCTGGAAGAGAAGATGCAAAACACATTTCTGCTTTTGTTTAGAGAGGCTGGCAAAGCTCAAGGCCTTCCCACTCTCCAGTGCCCACACTGGGAAAAGGGAAGAGCAAGAGTGCTCTATATTTCCACCTCTTCCTGGGCAACATTAGACTCAGTGGTCACGTTCAGGTTCTCAAAACAACAGCCACTTCAAAGAGTTTCTCTACTCGAATCTTGAGACTAGAAGGACACAGTTCATGCCTTTAAAATTTATATCAATTACTTACAAGACATAAATATAACTGATCTAATTTATACATCCTTCAGATTTCAGAAGATGCAGGCAATTACTGTGGAGATTGAATGCAGTATTTGACTATGGTGCCCGGTACAAGTTTATGCTGAGTACAGATCAGAAACAACCCCTTCCTCCCAAGCTGCCTTGTATAAAGCCAGCCACACAAACACGCACTTGTACAAGAACAAAGTAAAGTGAGAGATGCACTGCCAAGTGGCAGCTCCTTGCAAAAGATATTAAGAGGCTAAATATGAAGGATGGAAACGATGTGTCCTGTAGTAGAGGTAGATGACAGGAAAAGTGTTATGCGAAGGCTTTATCCTCTCCCAGGAAAATGCGGAACGAGGAGCACTTGGAGCACTTCAAGGTCTGGCTGGGAGGGCTGAAGGCAAAGCAAGGAGTGACACCACCTGCAGAAATGCTGCTCCACACACGAGCCTTTGTACACACATCAGGAACCCTTGTTTGGGATAATAGCTATATGTGCTGTTTGCTTCTTTCACTGACCAAGAAATTTAATTTTCCCTGCAAAAGGGAGGTTCAGGTAACTACTCCTACCACTTTTTGATGCAACGCAGGAAACAAAGGAGAGCTGGCTGGCTGCACGACTGGGTTTCTCTTCTGGTGCTTCTAAAAACATGCCAGTAGATTCTATAATGAGTCAAGTTTCATTTACACTGGAGAGAAGTTATGATGACAGCATCTATCAAGATGTGAATGAGTAAGTCATGACTAAAAGAGAAACCCAAACAGGGGGAGCCTGCAAGAAAATATAAGGTAGGGATGAAAGGGGAAAGTCATTATCTTTATAGAGAAAAAAAAAAAAAGGCAACCAGTGTCAAACTAACTAATGCAAATGACATTCTGTGAATGAGAGAAAGAACAGAGTGCAAAACTATTTTACAACTGCAGTGTGCAGAGACCTACAAGAGAAAGAAGAGCATTAGTGGGTGCAAACAAGTGCCCTTGCTTGGATTCTGTTGGAAGTTTGACTAGATGACTGTAATGGCCTCTTCTAGCCTCCACGCATATAAATATATATATACACACACACATATACATACAAACACGCATAATGTATATTTTATATATCTATATCCTATACGATTCCATAGGATTCATACATATACACACACATATATATGAATCTAGGAACAATTCAAAAGGAAGACAAGGAAGAAAGACTGGAGCATGTCTCCTGGGACCTTTCAGTAGTTCGGATGCCTGCCAGGACCTTCTCAACACAAATGGATGGAGTGGGAAACCAAAATGTTCTATGTTACACTTCAGTTCTCCGAGGAAACTGGGAGAGTGGCAGTCCAAGGAGGAGAACTGATTGCACATTTAGCTCTTCAGATTATACCAAGCCCCACACACACACACACACACACACACGCACACAAGTCAACTTCTGTGGCACCGAAACATAAGTGATATGACTGACAGAAGTCAGATACGTGGCTGGGAGGAAAGGAGAGAGACGCAAAGGTAGTCAGTACTGCAGCAGGAATTTCAGAAAGCTTCATTAGGAATGGTTAAGGGGTCAAGTTGTCTACAAAAAAAAAAAAGAAATTAAAGAACAGAAACAAGGAATTGCTTAAGCAAATCTTCAGGAAAAAAACAACAGACCACATCCAATCCAATACACTTGAATCTTGGAGGCATATATGCAATGCAGCTAGACAAAGTAACACTTGAAACATTTTGTGTGCTATCCAGATGAGAGATTTAAAGAGAGGATAAAGACTCTAAGACATACAGACTGCTTTGTCTATATACCATCAACCCACATCCATCAACATTTGACAATGTCTGGGAGCCAAGATGGCAATATGAGGATTCCCTCCATGACATGAATATACCTGCATACCCATCACAGAGAAAGAGGAAGAACAGGGAAAAGAAAGCATAAAAGAAAAGAAGAGACTATGTCCAAAAGCTTCCCCTAAACACGACCCCCAGAAAACACCGGGCAGCATCTTCTGGTGCTTATCCACTATTCTGCACAAAGCCTCAATGCAGCCCCACACAGCTTATGTATCACACCTTTCCCCATGGAGTAACAGCACTCAATAACTTTCTCACATTTGCACATTACGAGAAGCATAAGATTTGCATGACAGCACAGACCTCCTTGAGGATATCAGATTTCTTATGGAACTTTATCTTGTTGCAATGACAGAATCTTCTTTTCCCCAGTTTCTCTCTCTCCTTTCAAAGTCCACAGATCAAGGCCTCCAAGATGATTCAGAGAGCAGATTTGTATCTGTCAAAGTCTGGCTTCTTGCCCCAGTAACCCAGCTTGGGAGCTCAGCCCAGCTCTGTGCTTGGGCAGCATTCACCTCCCTCATCTCTCCCTTCAGACTGCCCTGCCTCTGCTTCCCCAACTCCCTCACCCTCAGCTGGTCACTCACTCTCAACTCTCCGTGGTCCAAGCCCATGAAAGCCTATAAAAACATCTCTGCTCTGTGCCGAACACTGTCCTTTCAATTCCTCTTTGTGGAAGTCTAATGAAAATCACCTCTAGGTCCCAAGAGAAAAGGGAGACAGAAAATCATCTTGACAGCCTCTTGACAGAAATTAAGCAGCAGATCTAAAAAGGCTGCGTAATCTAGTCAAAATGGCAAGATTTTCAGTCACAAAGTTGAAAAATCCAAGGGATCCTGATCAATTCAATAGAGAACGTGAAATCTTTCAAATATACTGTTTTAGACTGGTAACACTGCATAAGCTTCTCAGTTTACATTTTTCACATACTCTTCCTGGTAATCCTAAGTACGATAACATCTTATTTTTTCCGCAAAACCTCTTTCTCCTCTTCTTCTAATATATGCTCTAACTTAGCGGATGCCTGAAGCAGACTTATGTTTACAAATATTCCAGAAACAGTTTCTGTTCATCCACAATAAAAACCTGAGAGCAAAGACAGAAGGGAAAGATGTTAAAAGACACATGCTTGCTAAAGAAGAAATGGTTTTCTTTTTTTTTAAGCTTTTTTATTTTAAAGGTTTTCATTTAAAGCTCTACATGAGATATTACACGATACTTCTTGTCACTGCACAAAACCAATCTCTAAGTGACAGTCATGCTCCACTGGGTTTTAGCTTCTCAAAAAACAGCAGTCAAACCCTTGCAGTTCTGCTGCAGTAACCGATTCCAAAAGCAAAGACAAAACCATGCCCCATAACAGAGAGTTCAATAGAGGCACTGGAAATACAAACTTAGCCGAGTAACATGGAGTGCGTCGGCTCTACTGACATCCTTAATTTCACCACTAGCAGAGGTAATCTGTGAGGGAAGAAAAACTTTCAGGTGAAATTTTCCCAAATCTGAACATAAGGAAAAATTCTCCATTTCAGCTCCTCTCCCCATTAGCCCCCAAACACATTTATAATCTCAAAGTTTGCCTTAGAGTAAAAAAATGTTAAAAGTAACAGGATACTGCTTACCCCTCCATGAGATCCTCCCAAGGAGAGGCCCCTCTCCGCTATCCTGCAGGCAAAACAGTAATCTCAGGTGAGAACTGATTTGTTTTTAATGCCATTACTTACAACATACCATTCTTCAGGCAATGCTAGTTGACACATAACATATAACCAACTGAGTGGAAAGAAGCTGCTGTTTATTTGAAAACCTTTAAATTATGCAGCCTGTCAGGGGGGGAAAAAAAAAATCTACATTGCGCAACACTTCGGAGCTTCCATTTCTTTTTCATAAATGCCTCAAAAGCCCCTTCAAAAAATTAGTTTTCAAGTAAATCCTAAGCAAATAAGATTAAAATAATAATAAAAAAAGTGTGTGTAGATGTTTTAAGAGAGTAACACAGAGATGCTGTATCAAAAAAGGAGCCCAGAATTTGAAATGGCCAAAGTACCAGCCTGACTAGCGAGCCAAGCACCACACCAGCTACATATCAGCTTAGGGACTGGGATGTGACTGCTGAGTACAAACACCATTCAGCTCACTCTCTTAACTCCATAATCTGCCAGTGCCTCCTACTGCTTGATTAAACCCACCACTTTGTATGCATAAAAGATGCCACACAGTCAGTGCCAGCTCATGACTATCCACCAGAAAGAGACAACGCTAAAAGAAAGGTTTTAGTGTTTTGTTGTTTTTCAAGACCAGGTGGAACAAAAGGTCAAGTGAAAAATCATTTAAAATCCATTTAATCCAGAGAATACCATCTTACTTTTGGATGTGAATTACTCTCTACAGCCCCCATGCCACACTGAACGAGACAGATTCTATGCAAAAGAGAACAGCCCTAACTAAAGCAAAAACGCAAAATGGCTTCAGAAAAAAAGCCTGTTTATGCTTTAGCCTGTTTCATCCCTCTCCTTAACACTTCAGCTAATAAGCTTTGTGCCACAGGTACACCTTAAGCACGGGCACACCATTAGCATGAGCAGCTTCCTCTACAATACAAACTAAAACCCTTCTAAAAAGAGAGAATAAAAGAGATTTACCTACGGATTCTTTCAGCTTCCTCCCTAGTGATCACTGCATCAGTTACACCTCTTCCACACTTCCTAGGAGTGCACCCTGTATAACGGAAAAAAAAAAAAAAAAAAAAAAAAAAAGTCTTTA
>VZSV01000170.1:181775-193888 GCA_013398735.1 Nothocercus julius | reverse complement strand
GGGCTGCCAGCGGGGCGGCCCGGCGCTGCCCGGCCCGGCGCTCCCTTCCGCCTCGCCTCCTTGCAGGTGCTGCCGCTGCTGCGCGCGCTGGGCGCCACCGGGCTGCTGCTGGAGTACGAGGACACTTTCCCCTACGCGGGGCCGCTGGAGCCGCTGCGGGCGCCGCACGCCTACAGGTAGCGCGGCCGCCAACGGCCGGGAGCGCCGCCCGAACCGCTGCGAACACCGCGGCCCCATCTCTCCCTCTCTCCCTCCCTGTCCCCGCAGCGCTGAGGAGATCCGGGTGCTGCTGCGGCTGGCGAAGGAGCAGGAGCTGGACGTGGTGCCGCTCGTGCAGAGCTTCGGGCACATGGAAGTGAGTTACCCCCCCCACCGCGGACAGACCGGTCTCCATTGTGCAGGGAAGGTCCGCTGCTAAACCCCGGGGCTCCGTGGGGCCAAGCGCTTTGCTGAGAGGTTCAGGCACCGAAGTGATACCGAGTTGCCCCATTTGCTTCGGTGCCCCGGGTGCTCCGGAGCAGTGAGGGAGGGGCAGCGCGGAGCCTCCTCACCTCCGTCTGGCTAGAGGCCACCCGCTCTCTCCAAAGGTCTCCGCAGGTTTTCACGGCGCGGGTCTCAGCAGCATCCTGGTAAGCAAGAGGATGCGGCAGCCCTGTCGTTTGCAGCTGTCCCACGAGCTCCTTTCCCTCGCAGTTCGTGCTGAAGCACAAGGAGTTCTCCCACCTGCGGGAGGTGAAGACCTTCCCCAATGCCCTCAACCCGCACAAGGAGGAAGCCCGCGCGCTGGTCAGAGCCATGATTGACCAAGTCATGGCGCTGCATGAAGATCTGAAGTGGTTTCACATAGGATGTGATGAGGTGGGACTTCTCTTGAGGCAGGGATTTCTGTTGTGAGGAATGAGGATGAGGGTCTGAGGTTCCTCTGTGTCCCGAGTGGTGCTCAGGATGTGTTTAGGTGGAGTTTTGGGGCAGAAAGCATGAGCCAACTGTAGAAAAGTCTTTTCAAGACTTAATGATCCAATCATTGTAGGATGTTGTTTTTATTGATCTGACTAGTATAAACCCCTGATATTAAAGGCAGTTGCTTAAAGGCAGCTCAACATTTGATTTTGTGTCTGATGAGGATTTAAACTGAGATGTCAATTGGAAATATTCTTGAAGAATCACCAGAGTTTTCATATAGGACATTGGCTTATTCTAGATAAATTTTAAAAGTAAGCTTTTTATAATGGGAAGTATGTTTCATCCTTTCTAGTAGTCTCAAGTTTTCTTCTTTCTCTAGGTTTCCTAAAGTTCTTACCATGGCATACAGAGCCAGAAATGCCTTGTGATTGTCTTGGCAGTATCGCCATTAGTTCAGCACTGCTGATGATAATGACATGGTTAGATAGGGACCTGCCAGCTTTTATAAAGCGAGATATTACCTACATGGAATAAACATGTTTTAGATAAAATGTGCTCTAAAACAACAAAGAGTTTAAATGCAGACCCATCTTAACATGCCCATATCCTCTCATCTGCATAGGATTAAGCACTCCTGCTCAGGCTCCCAGGTTAGGTGTAGATTCACGTACAAATTTGCTTCCACAAGGCAAAAACCTTAATTTATATAATCCAAGACTTCTTGAATTGCTAGAATTCTTGAGCCAAGTAAAATTAGGGAGAGCTGCCCCCTCAAGGGCAACTTTCCAAAGACACATCCAGCATGCCTTAATTTTTCCTTAGATATTTTTGTTCCTATGGGAACGTTCCCTTACTTGACATATTCAGGCAGGGCCGGTCTCCCACAACTGACAGAGATGCTTGCAAGGTATCAACATCAAGAGATGCTGTGAGATAGATTTGCACAGTAGGTCACATCTGTGTAATGGTTCATGAATTATTATTGTATGACTTCCTGCACTGTGTCACACTTAATCCCCCTCATTCCTATATGAGAAGTCAGCATTATTGGTATTTCAGGTCTACTACCTTGGTGAAGGAGAGGAGTCAAAACAGTGGCTGCAGCAACAAGAGAACACTCCAGAGAAGCTGTGCTTGTCACACATAAAAGCAATTGCAAGTTACGTGGCCTCATCTTACCCAGCTGTGATGCCTATTGTGTGGGATGATATGCTGAGAGGAATTAGTGAAGAAGTACTGTCAGGTGTGTGATCAGTGATGGGGTGAGTGGTTGCTTTTTTTATTTTTTTTAAGCATTCACAAAAGTTTCCACAAGCATTTGAAACAGATTTGCCGGCAGCTGAAAATAATGAAGAAACAAATATAAGATAGCTGAGATGTGGCCCATCAGACTAGAAAGCAGAAATGTATCCTTGCCTTTATCACAGACTTTCTTTGCCACTGTGAGCAGGTCTCACAATGCTTGTGTTTAGTTTTCCAGCTGAAAATACGTAGGTGACAAAGCCAAGATAAGTCATTTGAATTTTTGACATAAATTCTACCTCCTTTGTCTCTAAGAAACAAAAGAAGAAAAAAGTATTTGTGATCCTGACCTAAGATTTTAGACTTCTCACCAGTTTCTAATGTTAGTTGTTGCAATGTGCAGCAGCAGCAGCAACTGTGTTTCACTGGTGCAGATTCACAAGGAAGATCTGTCAGCTTGCTGCTTTGACAGCGTAGTTGATCACAGGGCACATCAAGAGGGTGTCTCAACACTAAATTGTGGGATAGCTCCATGCCCTGATGAACCTTGTCCATTGAAAGATACGTAACAACTGCTAAAATTTGAGTAGTCCTAATAAATTCCAAATAGACAGAGTTGCAGCATTTTCAGAGCCACCTTACACATCTGCTGTCAACAGATTTAGACAGAATCATTGCAGCTCCTCTAGTAGTGATTTATCTACCAAAATAGCTGAGAGAGTGAGAAATTATCTAAATAACGTAGATAGGACTTATGCAGATTCCCCAAGAAACTGTGGAAAGCTCTGTGCACTCTGTTGCCGCAGCCAATAACTGACTAAACAAGATAAAATAAGATTCAATTAAAACACTGAATATCTGCAGTCAAAGTACTCAATTTACAGCAGTTTCCAAGGGTCAGTTTCTCTTGTTTAAATCTAGTCAGGCAGTTGGTTGCAAAGGAACTTGAAGCTAAGCCTGTATCTTCATTTGTACTTTTAAAGGATCTTGAAATACGAAGTTCTGTGAAAACAATCTCTACTTTACAGGATGATTGTTTCCTTTGATTTTAGCCAAAACCTCGTGTGTAAAAATTGCAGCTCTAGACTCCTTGGTGTCAAAGGACTGAGAATGGGATGGACTTGAGTTGAAGTTGTTCTGTGATGAATTGACCCTGCTAGTCCCCATGGTAGAGGTTTCAAGGTGTCAAAGGACTTGGTAGCCCCAGCACATGAACTGAATCTGCATCCAGACCAGGCTGAAAGGACACGTGAACATTTCAAATGTAGAAGAGGTCTAGTGACAAATGATGCATAGTTTTAGTTCTGTGTTACTGCGCCGTTAATATTTTTTTTTTTTTTATGTAGTTCTTACCTTTAACTGACCGTGTTTCCTGACTTAGTTCTGTTCCTTCCAGAGTCTGGGGTCCCACAGCTTGTGGAGCCAATGATATGGGACTATGCAGCAGACTTCAATGTGGAGAGCAAAGGTTTGTACTTTTCAGCAAAGCTAGAACAAAATAGCCATAACGAAGTAATAGTTTTAAAACATACTATAGGCAGACATCTTGTCTGATTTCACATAGTTTTACTATGTGAATGTTTATGTGTTTATACTATGAAGGATTTTTATTGTATGCTGCTCATTTCTTTGAAAGAAGAGGAGAACTGCAGAATTGCTGAAGGAAGAGCAAGGGAGTTTCAGAAGCACTGTGTGTTTGTTTGTTTGTTTTCCTTAACCTACCTCATGTTATAATCAGTACTGGAATCAGTACTACAGGGCGGATAAGAACTGTTCAGTGCAGACCTAACAATTCTACAAAAGAAGCTTCAGAGCTTCATACATACACAGAATTCAAAAGAAAAAGTAAAAACTCCTATGAAAAGATGGATCAGCAATCCAATTTATGCAAATAATTATTTGTTGAAACATGAACCATTTGTCAGGTGTCAGTTGCATGTTCTCATTACACACCCAGTTTTTATAGCATTCAACAATTTAGCAATTCAAGGGAAATAGAATATAGTACTAGGGCATGTGAAAGCAGGAGGGCAATAAAAACACTGAAAGAGGCTTTCAAGGAGGATGCCAGCTCTCCATCCTTGGAGATGCTCAAACTCAACAGGGCAAGGCCCAGTGCAGCCTGCTGTAACTGAACCTGCTCTGACTAGATAGATGACCTCTGGAGCTCCTCTGTCAACCTATGTGATTCTGTGGTTTACTATCATTTTAAGCTTCCTTTAGAAGTTTCTAGAGTGCCTTTTTTTTTTCTGTTTGCCCCTTTTTTTTTTAAGTCTGATCAGTTTCTAGTCCTTGGAGAAGAAAAAGAACTAGGTGTATTTTGTACTAGTGGAGAAGGTGGTAGTCTTGTACAGACTCAGTCCAGAGGTATTTTCCAAGAAATCAACTCTGCAACTCTAATTATATGAGAATTTTTGTGAACTACCCCTTTATGACAGCAAATACAGATACAACCCCCTATGAAATACTTTAAAAGACTCTAATTTCTATAGAGAAGTGAGGGTTTCCTGCCTCTCTTAAAGCTAATATTAACAAAAATGGCTCAGCTGCTCTCATGCTAAGAAGCCTCATGGCTCCCTCCCTAACAGGAAAGTTTAAAGCTAGGAATTCCTTTAATTGGAGCATTACAGTCTAGGCTGAAAATGATGACAAAATAAATGTACTGTAAGTGTTCTTTTGTGTCTTATTTCAGTGCTTCTCATAGAGAAGTATCATAGATGTGGCTTCTCCAAGGTGTGGTTTGCTAGTGCTTTCAAAGGAGCTACAGGAGTGAATCAGTCTCTAACTCTTATAGGACATCATTTAAAAAACCATCTTCAGTGGCTGAAGGTGGCAAGTAATAGCCCTGCTGATGTGATTCAAGGTATTGTGCTGACTGGCTGGCAAAGGTAAAGAACATATTTTTTAAAATGTTTCCAAGAATTGCATGAAAGCAAAGCAAAATGAGAAAAGACTCCAAAACAGGTGCAAGGAAGCAGGAAATTCTCATGAGAACTTTTGCAATCCTGCAGTCTCTATTGGTGAAATATAAATGGTAGATTCCTGATCCCTGCTGCAGCATTAATTAGTAGGCTCCAACAATAGTAGATTGTCTTTGAAGACATGACTGCACTCTGTGCCACCCTGGACTACTTTTAGATGCTACTACTTCTTTTATCCACGCAAGTTACCTTCTTCATATAATACTCTGACTCTTAACATTCAGAGAAACAGGTAAAAATACTGCATGAGATATTCCAGCTCAGGTGCAGAAGACCTGTCAGGTGACTGTGCATTTTGGTATAAAGGACTAGAGAATGTAAAAGTAACTCAGACTATGCAAACTCTTGCAGCCTGTTGAATCCTTAAGATGAGTATCCAGCAGTGTTTCTGAGTAGCTCGTTCCAATACCTAATTATTCCCAGGAAAATGAAAGCCGTAGTTCATGTAGTACCTGTCTTATCTGAATGTCTTACCTGGATCCAAATAGAATAAAGCATGAGAGGGAAAAGTTTATCAAAGTAAGAAAGGAATAAAATATTTTAATGCAACAGTCAAGTAGTCTAAAGAAGACCAAGGAGCTGGATTCCCATTTCTCACTGTAATTTGGCTCGAGTTGGTCATTTGTTTGGTATTTGTTCTCGTTAGTATAACAGGAATGCTGAGCTTTTAAGAAGGCAGCTTCCCTCTTCTGAGAGGGAAACTGATGCTTGTAAACCTGTTGATGCTTCCTAGTGTGGTAAGGTGTTTTAATAGCAAAATGTCTCATTCATTCATGCTCTCTTATTTAGGTATGATCACTTCTCTGTTTTGTGTGAACTCTTCCCTGTGGGCATTCCATCATTGGCTGTTTGCTTGCAGGCACTAAAGAACGGTACCTATGGACAGTTTTATTCTCTCTGAGCTAAAGCCTTGCCAAAACAATGAAGTGGCCTAGCCCCAAGGTCAGCACAAGGTTCAACTGAAATTGTTCAACTGATGATGGCCTGAATTACAAACAATAAATTGTGCACCTGCCATGACGCGGATGATGGCAGTTGCCATATTTGCAATAGGGGAGGGGTAAAGCCTTGCAGGCTATGTATTTAAAAATAGCCCTATATTGTTATAATATCTTAACCTGCAATTGGTCGCAAGCTTCCTTGTGCTTACGAAGCTGACTTGAGACTAGTGAGACTAGTTATATTTAGATATTGCTTACTTGAAAAAGCTGTCAGTTTAACGCATTTTCTAAAATCTGATAGAGGAGGCAAATATACTGTCTGGTAGATACTTCCAGTTTCTGGTTTCTTTTACAGACAACAGCTAGTATGTGTATGGCATTTCTTCTTTTCAGAAAAGACAGCTTGTTTATTTTTAAACAATGCACAAAAATCTGAAGTACTCAGAACAAAAAGCTGATAGCTAGAAAGTGCTCTAGCTAGCCCAAGTAATCTGTGAATGATGTTTAAGGTGCCATCCTCAACTAACCCCTTTGTCCTTCCCCCATTACTCTTTATCCAAGCGGATCTTTCTTTGGTCTGCTTTTGTTTTTATTTTGTAAAAGTCTTCATGCAGGGAGAAGAACTAGGCCAATACTGAATACTCTAACCAAAATGCACATGAAGAGTATTTTTTTCTGATTAGGCTCCTTCTATATACTTCCACTGTCTTCTGCCCAGGTGGCTATTCCGAAAAGGTTAAAGAAAATGTGGAAAAGCTCCTGGGAATGTCTAATCTGGAAATGGATACTTTCATGAGGTAAAATCCCAGCTGCTCTAGTCAAATGCTTTTTATTACATGGTACGTTCAGCAATTAATGGATTTTATTTGGACAGCACAAGTTCGGGGACCTTTCCAGGGAGCAACATCCTCGCACTTGTGACACAAATTAGTTTCTACCTCAGATCATCAGTGGATGAACTTCTTGAAAGGAACAGGTAATAAGCTTTATATTGATTCTCTTGCTGTTTACCAGCGTGTGAGGGTTACGTTTTCCAGAAATGAGGATATACATTCAAGTAAATCCAGCAAGGTGCTTAGTCATTTAACCATGAAGCTCCCCATTTCAAGTATCACATCCCTGTATACTGACATCTCAGCAGAACTTAGTATTTAGGTGCAAATTCAGCAAATTATTTAAGCAGAATTCCTAAACACTATGTGCTATCTTATTTCAAGAATTAAGTCCATTGGTGAATTAAGCCTTACTGTGAGCAAATGCAAGTTTACATACTCCTTAAGAATTACTTGTATCAGTGTAAAAGAAGCCCAGCTCTATCACCTTCCAGTGCGCTTACAAATATTCATACCACTGCTGTTCCAAAAATGTTCATATTGACATCTGTTTTCAGGTATGTCACGGGCTGGTTCAGTCCTTACCACCGAAAGAGGGGAATTGTTCATCCTATAATAATGCACCACTTTCAGCCAGATGCAATAAGGTACTGCCACCTACCTTGCATTATGGGGGAAATAAAGTTTATCATAATTTATGTATTGAAGTATGCAGAGTTTTGAGTTCTTGCCTCTTTTACAGAGTTAATATTTAAGCAGCACCACTGGGAAAAAAAGAACAGTATGAAGTTACACAGTTTAAAAGAACATTATTGTTCGATCTTTGTTGGACACTCATTGTCTGAATTCAGTTGAACCAATTCATCGAGCACAAGTACAAAATTGGTCACTGTAAAGCTTTCCCCTGTATAATATAGAAAGTTATTAGCCTCAGCATAAGAACACACCATGGGCTAGGTTTTAAGCAGGGCTTATAATAAAGCTCAGATCCCTTTCCCCTGCTCCTAGTCACTGCATGTGCTCTTCAAAATTTGTCCAAGTGATAATGCTGATTAATGCTAAGTAGCTAATCTATATGTTTTGCTGCATAGACTCCTGCAGATAAATTAGGATTTAATTTAAAATTCCTAGATAGACCCACAGCAGGTTTCAGTTAACCTTTAAAGAAAGAAATATATAGTCTTTTGGATTCATAGTTTTGCACTTCAGAACCACATAAAAAAAGTGGAAAGATTAATGGTACCCAGAAGCACAACTGCAATCCAAAGTATCAACTTTCTGCCAGCAGCAGAGGGCAGAGTCCTTTGAGACACAGTAATAGAAGCTTCTCTTGCAAAGCAATTTTGAAGGACTGTCCTCTCTTCAAAGTACCCCATAGCTAGTCCTTCCTCAGGGCAGGGCTTACTTGCAAATACAGTTATTGGCCAACACGCTTGGTGCCTCGTATGCTGGGGCACCATCTGCTCATTTCTTCCTTCTGATTTTTGCTCAGTCTTCTATCCAAGTGGAACGCTGTGGTGCAAGATCTCCAAGCAGCCATGGAGCAAGTTTTCCACAAGTGCACTATAGATGAGTGGATGGAGGAGAATGTCCACCCCAGCCTACAAAAGTTGCAACAACTGGTGGATGATTTAGATAAAGCAATAAAAGCTCTAGATTAGGAGTGTTCTAATTGCAGCCTGTCTTACTCTGTTGGGAACTGAGCTAGTGGAAATCTGCAGCTAATCAAAGTTTGTCATCCTAAGAGTTGAAGCAACAACTGTCATTAAACAAAGGTGATCTGAAAGTATAAGAGAATGTTAATGTAGTAGGCTTCAAATCTATTTTTCACCTCCTCTAACACTGAGTCTTAAATCACCTGCCCTGTAAATAATCTGATTTGGTCCCCTGTGTAATAGCAAGCAGGAGTGAGACAGAGCTTGTGGTAATATGCATTTTCTTATGTAACAATGGCATGGAGAAATTCAGTCAGTAGGCAGCATGTTCACTCCTTGCAACTTCTGTAAGAGTTACAAATATTTAGAGTATATAGGAAATGTTGCATATGCTCTAGGTTTTTAATCATATTCTGTGCTGTGACTCACATCTCTACATTCAGCGATGTGTCATGTCGTAGCAGCATAGCAGTGGACTTGTTCCAGATCAGACTTCTTTTGGTTTTGAAATGTATGAAACAATCCTAAATCTAGGTTTGATTAAATTCAGAGTGGGAGATGAACATGCTTGCTCAAATTTCTTCAAAAAGCCAGAATTGCTCCATAGATGCTTGTTAAATTAGGGCAGGTATATCAGTGAGGACCAGTTCCACCACAGTCACTGTGCGATGGAGCTTCAGAAAAGGAGCTTGTTACCAATAGTTAAGATGACTTTAAGGAAAAACTGCCTTCACGCACTGGTCATCTTATTGTTTTACTAAACTTAGGCCAAGCGTAGTTCCATGCCCACAGAAAAGCACCCTGCAACAGATTTAAGGCTGACTTTTCTAAGCAAAAATCTGACGGGAGCTGCAGCTTCTTCCATATTTGAAGCAAAACTAACATCTACTGAATTTCAAGGAAAAATGTTAAGTTTCATGCTGCTTTTATGTTGAACCTTTAATAATCTATAGCAATACCATTCAGACAATCACTGCAAGGGTAAGTAAGTCTGGTCTGTTTTGTCTCTTGCTTTCTTTAAAGCCTATTTAAGAAGTACTCCTAGGGACATTTTTTTTAAATAATCTCTTTTAACATACATTTTTTAGTACTACTCAAAAGTCCAAGAAGTGCAGAATAAGACAAATCTTTAACTGCTGTTATATGAAAAAAGTTAACTCCCTGTGCAGATTTGTAATTAAAAAAATTGATTGCTGTGTATATTTTAAAGTCACATACCTTGTGAGTAAATAGTTCACATACCTTGAACTAAACAAGCTCTTAGTTTATTTTACCATAATAAATCTAATAAATCATTTGATACTCAAAATACAGTATCTTTTTGAAACTTGCCCTTGTTTTGCATGTGGCTTATCAGTTTAAAGTAGGAAACAAATGTTTTAAGGATATTTTCTAGTGATGATTCAGTAGTTTATATGAAAACAAGACACCTCGGGCTTCTGCAAAACAGTGAAAGTGGAGTCAGTAAGAGGTTGGGTATTTAGGTTTCCTTCCTTCTGGCCTCACCCCCCAATAACTTGTCCAATAGGTCTGCACCAAGTGGTAGTTTAGACAAGCATCAGTACTTGTATACGCTTTAACAAGAACTAAGTGTGTATACATATATATATATATAAAAACTACACTGACACAGAAGAAGCTGTCAAATGTGATTTTATTGATAGTCATCTTTTTTAAAATAATATATAAGGCATTGCTAAAATTCTACTTGCAATAAAAGTAGAAAAGTAATTTCTAGACAACATTTTCCAGAAATATTTTTGCTTCTGAGCAATCCACTACAGTGTCAGAACTAGCGCTTATCATTTAGTATATAAGTCATCTTGAGTTTCAGCATCTATGTAGCTTCATAAATACAGCATGGAAGTCAGATCTCAGCTATATGGTATAAATACTTTGGTTTACCTTGAGATTTACACAGTTGATGCTAGTTACTGAAACATTTGGTTTTGGGAAACAAGAGAACCTTGTATGATGGCTTAGACTGTGCAACTTTCTCCTCTTTTACAATATTCAGTCTAACTTCTTTTCAGTATGAGAACTAAAACTATGATCACATCCAACTGCATATTCGTAAGTAATTTCAAATGTGCACAGAAGTTTATGAAGTTGATGGAATGTTGCCAAATGATACTCAGGAAACAGTTGTAAAGGCCATAATGGAAGATGTGTGGGGAGGCAGAGATAGATTTATTTTAAGATCAGTTGTAAAGGTTTTCAAGTCATATTCATATTTCAAGTCATATAAAAAAAAAACTACAGCTGTCCACACTTCGGTTACTAGACAGCCCAAGATGTAAAGAGCTAAGCAAATATTTTTCTAAAAATACCTAATTTCTTAGCCACAACTAGTCTTTTATTCACCATTCATTTTAGTACAAGCCACTCTGCATCAGGAGCTCCAAAGACTACATTTCCTGGGCATTTTAATGTGCTAGGCCTAACGGAAATGGGAAAAACATCACTGCTCAAAAATACCTTCAACAAACAGTGAAAAGTGACAAGAAAAGAGGAGCTGAGAGAGGCTAAATCAAAAGACGTAAGAACAGAACCTAACTGCTCTTCTAAACACAGATCCTTCATTCTGCATCAGATCACCGATGAGCCTGCAGACATGGCTGCAGCCAAGGGGGAACTGTGACCTGCAAGTTCTTTTTTCACACACATGGTTACTGTAAAACACTAGAATCTAGATACACCTTCCAACTACAAAAGACAACAACAGGCTAAGACAGAAAGCTCAAAACCTGGTTCAGGAGAAACAGCATTGAATTGTGATACAGCTGCATGCATGTGATCCAAGTGCCAAGTTACACAAAGTTCTTTGCCAACCCCCTAGGTTGGTATCACTGCATATCGAGGTCCCAGTCTGTACCAAGGCAATGGTGTGCAGCATCCAGCCTGCAGGCAGGCTCCAGAACATGTCAGGAATGCCCCTGGGCCCCTTCATACAAGCTCCTACAAAACTCAGGTTCTCACTTGAACTAGTTCTATTTTTTATGGCAACAGAGCCCCCAAGTGCAAAATGGAAGAGTACAAGAGAGGATTACACCGGCTGGTCTAAGTGCAAGGCTACTTTAAAATATTTTCTTAAAACACACAGTGCATTCCCTCAGCATCACTCACTACCCCTTATCAGTAGAAATTTTGCTATGTCTTGATGGGGTGAGAGGCACTATGTACTCTCTCTGAGGAGCTGATCCTATCCTTTGACTTATTCCATAGAAAGTATTTCAGACTATGTTGCATCGTACCGTAGGTCACTTCACCTTCTCACGATTACGAATCTTATTTACATTTCTGTTTTAGTCTTTCTATGATTGCATTTAACAATATATCATAAGTATGTACATTACTAACATCAAGAACATACAGCAAGTTGGATGCACAAAAAGAAGCTCAACAGAAACAGGGGAGGATGAAGCAATGTAGGGTCAGATCAAAAGAAATGGCTTTAACTTTTTTTTCTTTTTTTTTTTTTTTTTTTTTTACATAAAGTAGGTTTCTACATAATATCATAATACATCTATTTATTAAAAGCTGTCTTTTTCCAGTTTG
>VZSV01000170.1:171296-181475 GCA_013398735.1 Nothocercus julius | reverse complement strand
TGTCTTGGAAAAATTGTATTGTTTTTAACTGTTTGTAAAACCATAGGGTGGAATGGAGGATGCTACACACATCTGGAGTAATACCTGGACACAAGTTTGACATTGGAACTATCCCAGCTATCTTAACAAATATGAAGTTTTTATTTATCACTTTAGTATCATCTAAAGCAGGAAATACTAAACACATTTAGGCTGTCGTGTTGTTGGACATATTTTCCCTACCTAAAACTGACAGTTTTGCTTTTTCCCCACCCCTCCTTGTAAACAGACCATTAACATGGTAAATGCTCAAGTGCAGAATGAGGTTATTCCATTTTGGGGTAGCCTATGCCCAGAAGTTAAGCAGAACAGGATTAAAATAGAACATGTCAAAGCTGCTCAATGATGCATATGTTCATTTCTCATTTAGTATTTATGGCAGCTTGGCAGGTCCAGGAGAAGTAAGACCACACAATGGATTGGCCAACCTGATAATGAAATTTCTAGACAGTCACTTTCAAACTTTCATTTCCAATGGTCTCTAATGGCAAGTCAGTAGTAAAGAATATCACAAAGGACCCATTATCTTGCATCACCTCATTGTATATATTAAACTGCTTAAAACCAAGTTAGCACTATATTCATTCATTTATATTATTTCAAAGAAAAAAAAATAACAAAAGGGCATTGCATTGCAAGTTACAAATTCAGCTCTTCTACATTTCATATACTGTACCTGCAGCAGATGTTTGCAATAACTGGAAGTTTATATGTGCATCTCCACCTCATCGATGGGAGACCAATAAATGACTCCAATTCAGTGCTGAACAGTTACTCCTAGGTGTGCTGACAAAGTTCAGAGGTCAGCACTATCCACATCCGGTTGCTAAGTCAAAGGAGCAAATAAAACAGAGTTGACTTTGGACTCTATGAAGGCCACATTTGGAGTGGAGGGGGTACGTGGAAGCTTGAGGCAGTTCAACACAAAGAGGTGCCTTGAGACAGATTCTTCCTGATGTAAAGACACATGTAGAGAAAATGCACAAAATGACAAGGGATTTTTCTGAAGACAAGCAGTATGTTTTCTATATATTTGAAGACTCCACTTTCTTCGGTCAATGATGACTATTAATAATTATCCTCTGGTTCATCAGCATCACTAGCCTCAGTTTCACTGCTCTGAGAGAGATCATGTTGGCTCTCTGCTCTGTCCAGCTCCAGAAAACTGGTGATGAGTTTGGCAATTGCTTCCACATCACTGTGGAAAGGAATAATGTAAGAGTTAGCGGTGTTGTGCTGACAAGAACAGGCAAACTATATTCCTTGTGAATATATTTATTTGAAGGGCCAAGGCACTTAAAGGTATGTCAAGCCAAACAATTACGTTCATATCAGAACAAAATGGAATCCTTTTCTAACAGTCCCTTGTGCAAAGTTCCTTGTGTGACCTGCTGTTTTTATCATCAGTGTTTAAAAAATAACTGATAGCATTTGCAAAATTGAATGGAATTGGCCCTCTCCACACTGCACACCTGAGCAGGTGAAGCCACCAACAGCAGATATGGTTCCTACAGCTCCAACTCCAAAGCAGCCAGAGCAGCAATCGCTGGGAATATCAGTGCAGAGAAATAAGCTCTGATCAGCTCTCATGGCTGAAGACTGAAGTGACAACAGTCCCCCCTGCAGCTTGTGACTACCTTCTCTTTCGGAGCATGTACTCCCTTTAGAGCCACTCACAGGAACACACCTCAGTACTTCAGGGAAAACATCCTCAGACACATCGATATTCTATTAAAGTTCTTCAGTAACATATCTTTGGCTAGCAGCTCCGTTTGTCTGGAGCCACTTAGTTTGTGGCATGATTGGTGTGGAAATTTCCATTAGGGAGGTGTCGAGTAGTGGCTAAGGGGAGTCATAGAATCATAGAATCCTTAAGGTTGGAAGGGACCTTTAGAAATCATCTAGTCCAACACTGCTGCACACACAGGGTCAACTAGAGCATGTGGCACAGGACTGCATCCAAGCGGGTTTTGAAGATCTCCAGAGAAGGAGACTCCACAACCTCTCTTGGCAACCTGTTCCAGTGCTCTGTCACTGTCAAGAAATTTTTCCTTAAGTTCCTGTGGAACTTTTGGTGCTTCAGTTTGTGGCCGTTTCCTCTAGTCCTATCAGCGGCCACCACTGAGAAGGGGCCAGCCCCATCCTCCTCACTCCCTCCCTTGAAGTATTTATATACACTGATTAGATCCCCTCTCAGCCTTCTCCAGGCTGAACAGTCATATCATTCACCAGTGCATCTAGATCTGAAAGGAGACATCTAGCTCTGCCTAGATGTGCTTAAGAGCAAGGGGTGCTGTTGCCACTGGGTTTGTAACATGCTTCCTGCTCTGCATAGCACTTCTCATTTACCAGTGAGCTTTGCTCAGATGCTCTGAAATCCTCCATGGTGTTCCAGCGGCTGATGTAGTGCCCAGGGTTGGTACACTGCAAGTTCTCATCATATTGTCATTTCATGTTTTCACTTTTTTACGCAGACTGTCTCAGACTAACTGTAACTTGGAGGCTAGTTACATCTTCAAAATGCAACTCAAAGTCAGTAATATAAATAGCAAAAATAAGAACCATTGCGACTGAATTAAAGTAAATGTTGGTTTAAAGGAGTCTTAGATCTCTAAATATCAGTCTCCTGATAAAAACTGGGTTAGGCACAAACACAGTGCATGAGAGATGCACTCACGAGAGATTAAAAAGACAAACTGAATAACACAAGGAGTTATATCAGTAAGAAGAGCAATGGAGCTAAGATGATTCTCCCAATAGTTGGCAGTTACCGACTTGTAGGTGATTGTTTGATTGTTATTTCCTACCCTACATATTACAATTAAAAAACAAAAATGTCTGCACAGCACCTCCTGCAGCCCAACACTGCACTCTGAGTCAGCGGGTGTGAAAATCCAGTGATAAATCGTAGCACAACCAGGTAACCCTTCCCAAAGTAACGGACAGGCTCCTCTTCCACGTTCACATCTCGCACCTCGTGCAGCAGAGCCACAACTGGGAATAGACAGGAAGCAGAGAAGACATCATTAGCATTACAGTAAGTCCTCAGCACTATCACTGCTAGTGGCTCGTGCAACTGACAGTCTGGCCGCCCCTTCCCCAAGCAACTTTGGAACTGCTGTGCCGGTGCCACACGACACGGCCCCCCTGCAACACCAGGTGATGGCAGAGCAGACAAGGAGGGAACAGAGCTCGTACCTGATGCCACAGCCTGCCCTAGCGAAGAAGTTCTGCTGCCTCACAGAAACTGGGGACCAATAGTTTATATTTCCCACCTATCTTAATTAGTTTAAACTGTTTATCTGTACTAATAGGCAAACATGTGTTTAGACTGGACAAGTATTGAAAAATTTCGCTTCATATTGCAACCCATATTGCAACACTCACTGTCTTCAAAACAAACACTAAATCTCTCAGGAAGCCATGTGCTCAACTCCAACACACAAACATACTCTAGTGTTGTGTTGATTTAGACCGTCAAGTGCAACAATCTCTGACACTGAAGAGGATCCTCCTGCAGTCTGCCGTGGAGCTCCCAACTCACTGACCTCAAAGCAACTCACGTAATACTATGTTCAACTGCTGCCCATCCATCAAAAAGCTCCAGAGAAATAAGATAGCACATTAAGCTGGGCCTACCAACCAAACTGTTTTAAATGGACATTAGCATTTAATGTGTTTTACTAGCAGAACAGTCAAGAGGACTCATTTTTTAAGCCTTACATTAAGCATTCTACTGATGCACTTTTTTTCTGGAGCATGATATAATGATATAATTTTATATCAACGCTTAACATAAAAATAAAGCTAAAACTATCTTGGAGATGAACAAACCTGATAGATTAGTAAAGAGCACAACACAGAAGGCAAAACAGCAACCAGAGAGACACCTGGTGATTTAGAACCGTAGATGTGCAAGATTTGTAACGTCCATCATGGTATGTGTTTTAGAGACAGGTTTATTGCAAGCAGCTCTCTCCAACGCAGGTTCCAAGATTGGGAATATACCCTTTTCTCGAGCATAAGGAAACCTTGACCCAGTTTCCCTGCTTTTGATTTCTGACTCAAAAGGTTATGAAAAACAGCCCTGTGTAGCAAAATGGACAATCCACTCTTGTACTTTTCAGGACTTTGTTCAACATCAAAAATCGGACTGCACCTCTCTACAACAGCAACAATCAGGCCACGAAAAATATAGTTTGGTTCTTCATTTCCCTCCTTCATGTAATCTTTTCTAGAACTTGAGACAGCAACAACTGCACTGTGTGAAGGGGTAAACCCCGTTCAGGGATTGAGCTTTTGGTTCAGGTTCTCTCACTGAGAGGGACTTTGACAGGCTGGAGTAGGGGGCAGACAGGAATCTTGTGAAGCTCAAAGGAAATGCACGTGGGGAGGCTTGACACTGTGTCCCCGTGCAGGCTGCAGGCTCACCAGCTGAAGAAAGGGTCCCTGTGGACAAGCTGAACATGATTCACTCAGCAGCCTAAACTGAAAAGAGAGACACCTGGGTCGTGCAAGGCAGATGATGCTCAAGCTGCTGCCTGGGTGCAAAGCAAGTGAGAATGGATGTGACTAATTTGAGTGCAGAATAGCTTAGCAAACGGGCATCTAAGCAAGCATTTCTTCTGCCTTCCCAGCACACAGGGTTGCCATTACATGCACTGCTTTCTCACCTTGTTCATGGCCTCCTCTTGAGAAGGTCAGTATTTTTTTGTAAAGACTGAATGTTTTTAGGCAGATGGTTCCCTTGTTCTTATCAAATATAGCTTCCTGTAAAATTGAAAAAAATAAAATCAAGTCTGTTTTAAACACCATCAACTGCATGCTTCAAAAGGCAAAAGGAAAAAAAATTAATAATACATGAAAATAACGCTGATAACACAAAACAATCAGCTATTTAAATTAGAGACATTCTTCTCCTATTACTGGAGAGTGAAAATTGTTGACTTTAACAGAGGTTTTACCATATCTCCTTAGACACAAGTTAAAGCTTGTTTCATTTTTTATGCAATAAAAAAAGCCTGGAACGAGACCTGAACACTAACCTTCCCCTCACCAACCCCTCCAAGATTCCAGTTTTGTACTGCGCAGGACAGGCTTACACAAGATCTAAAATAACCCAGGGGGAGTCGTGAGAACAGGAAGTCTCACACATGGATTGCTTATCTTAATAACCACGGAGATCAATAAGACAACACGCCTGCACATTTCCCAAGCTGAGCATCTTACCTCCCACTGCTCCAGATTCTGCACTGCCACAAAGAGACACCCAGCCATATAGAAGAGTTTCCAGGCCAAGCTGTCTGAATAATGCAAATGCAAAAGTTGAGAGAGTTTGGGGGGGATTTTCTCCTTTTCTGATATTCAAGCAGTTATTTTCAAAAGCTACACACTCCCTCTTAAGGCAACAAAAGGAAAAAAATGGTTTCTCTGATGCAACATTTTTGTCTATAATTGTAATTCAAGCTATTTTCCTGTGCTTTTACAGCTTTGAAAAAAAGGGAAAATACTTATTTTTCAGATTCCATATACACTGGGCTCCAAACCACACACAATTATAAGCATGTTTATTACTGACAATATTAAAACACTGTTACACATCCTTCTTTTTTCCCAAAAAGCAAAGGCATCTTAAAATGCATCTGCAAAACATCCCCTCAACCTGCCACCAACCATGAAATATTTGTGCTGCAGGAGACAAGGGTGAGGGACAATGGAAAACAAGTCACCAAAACAAACACATTTCTTCAGAAAGGGAAGCATTTGGCCCTCTTGACAAACAAACATTCATATTTTACATACTGGAAATGTTTACACAGGACAGTCGCTCTTAACCAATGGTACAGCAGACTAGAAAAAGTAATTTGCTTACTCAGTCTTCTAGTAAAAGCAGAGCAGAACAATGCTTAGCATTGAGACATCTTTGCAACAACATCTTAAAAAGCAACAACAAAACACATTTTCTGATACAGCTCTTGTCTCAAGGGTCTTTCACTGGACTCTGCTCTTAAAATAAAAATATATTGCTTAAAATGATAACATAACCTTATATGGTATTAAGCTTTGGGATTTGAGGCAAATCAGAACACAGGAAAACTGCAAGATGGCCTGCAGAACAAATCTCATTAATTGAGAGAGAAGGATGGCTGTCGTCTGGTGCAAGCCACTCAGTTTTGGGAAAGAGCAGTATCAGCTCTCTGTTCTTCAAAGATGTTTTTATGAGCAATTTGTGCCAGTGATAGTTTAACATTTTAATAAAAGCAGAGCATTTTCATCAAAGGCAAAGCAATTGTTTAATTATGGTGACAGACATAGGTCTTCCCAGGAGAGCCATGAGGACCAGTTAATGACATTTATAAAAACACATGGAAAGTGCAAAATGCCACAGAGCGCTGAGTATCAGCCTTAAAAATACTCTTGTAAATGGAAAGGGAAGCTGAATAAGGACTAGAGAATTAAAGGTAACTCTTACACAGGCTACAATTGTCATTGAATTCAAGTATTTGGGCCACAAGGTGTGACAGGCACTTTTATACAGGTGATGTAATGCTAGACAGAGGTTGTAGAAAGGAGTCAGCTGCACACAAAAGCTATCCCAACAAAAACAAGCAATTATTCCAAACATGATAGGCCATTACCTGCACTATAATAAGCAGCAGCCAAACCTATAGAGGCTATTCCTAGAATAAAAGGGGAGAAAATTAGGATGAAAACAGACAACTCAAACCACTCAGAATTCCTTCATGAAACACATGTGAAAATTCACAAGTCTGTTACTTCTGGAAAAGAGAAGAAACAAATTTGATTCCAGCTTTGATCATACTGACTTCAGAGAAAAATGGGTGGCTGCCTCTTTCATATAATAAGAAATCTCAAGGAAGGCAGGAAGGAAACAGAGGAGTACAAGGGTGGAGGTCGGAAATAAAAGGCAGTGACAGAACAAGGAACAAAGTTTTCAAGCGACTCCTGCTCCCTCCCATGTAACCATTATGCCATCCTTCCTCTCAAGCCTCAACTTCAAGGGTGATAACAAAGACTACCAAGATTATTCTTCCTCAAAAGTGCTTTGTGAAACTGAAAGGAAATTGCTGCAATAAAACTGCATCAGAAGCTGCCAAGGGCTTTCTGCTGTTCAGGAGGAAGCTGTGGAAGGGAGCCTGGGGCCCCAGGGTGACCTCTCCATCACTGACAGTTTGATAAGACTACGTCACCGAAAGCAGTGATAACGTTGCAATGCTATTGTAATGTCATCTACTCCACTGAGAAGCAGAATATGCAATATTTTTCCTACAAGCTTACTCAGGGTGGTCCTAATAAATACCACTCAAGTTCTTTCTTCTGCATATGCAGTACTGTTAAAAACCACACACCTTTCAGAATAGGTCTGTCTGAGTTCCTATTTCACATATACACTGGGCCCTTAAAAGCTCATTGTCAGACACGACAGATCTATCTCCAGCGTGGCTTCAGGGAAGTGGCTTTCTAAATTTTTCAGTTTCTGAAAACCTAGAGGTTTTCCAATGCCAGTATGCCCTTTGCATACTTTACACATTCATAAGCCTATATGACATATACTTA
This sequence comes from Nothocercus julius, assembly GCA_013398735.1. Taxonomy (NCBI): domain Eukaryota; kingdom Metazoa; phylum Chordata; class Aves; order Tinamiformes; family Tinamidae; genus Nothocercus; species Nothocercus julius. Next base: position 173,858 of record VZSV01000170.1, on the reverse strand, counting down.
ACTCTCTTCATCATCTTTCAAGGGTCCCAAAGAAACCTCAGTCTATGAGTCTCTGAGGTTCTATAGATCAGGAGAGTTCAGACTGATTCAGAGGCTATGTTCAAGTCCCCTTCCTGAAAGGAACCTGTTTCTCTTCATCAGACATATGCACCTCTTGTTAGAGGCTCTCTCAGGAGCTTATTCTGGGACCAATTCCCTTAAAGCTAGCAATAAGCTGAGGAATAATCATGGTCTTACCAACAAAGAGAGACCAAGATCTGATGCCAGGTGACCTCTTCAGGTGGAGGAGGAGGCTTGTGCGGTTTTCAACCAACATGTACATCTTCATAAGAAGCTCTCAACAGCCCAGACTCAAAATCTTGCTGGACTAAGAAAAAGAAAATAAATAAGAGATGAATACAAATTTAAAGTTATTGCTGACTCCAGTTGTCTTCATTCCTAGCTTTTGTCACAACTTAACCAAATCTTAATATAGACTTTAAAACTGTTGAATATAGGTGTTCTTCTTACAGGAAAGTTTAATGAAACACACAGCCCAACCCACACCAAGCCACAGGTGTAAAGCCAGCTCCTCTGCGCCCAGGATCATTAAGCAGCTACAGACTTCCATAAGAATGACAACATTCAACTGGGCTTTAAATAGAAGAAAAAAACTTAGAGCTGAGCAGGCCCAGGAACATTCCGCTTCCGACAGAACAAAAGCGTGCAATTTTCAGCCCTTTTTCACTTGTCTTGCTGACCTTAGATACTCCGGAATCTCTGCACAAACCTCCAGGGGATTTTTTTTTTTTTTTCTCCACTTAATAGAACAGATTTAGCTTAAATTTAATTTAAATCAAGAACAGACACGGCTTTGATGTCAGAGTTCCTCAGCAGCACATCCCAGAGAAGGCTGAAGGGCGAGGCAAAGACATGGACATGGAAGGCGCTCTCTGCCTCCTCCAGATATGCGGAATCGAGTTGTGACTTTGGGATGACTGCTGGAGGAACACGGCCTTCCCTTGGCAGCGTCACACGCCGCAGCAAGCGGGATCCCCTTCGGCACACGCCTCCTGTCTGCACCTTGGCCACCCCAGCACTTGGCCGGGCAAGACCGGCTCTGCAGACACCGCAGTCAGCTTGACTTCGAAAGCTGGAAGCTCATGTCACACCACCACAGGCACTTGCAAAATAAGTGACATGAGTGCCTCAGCAGAATAAATAAATAAATAAATCAACAGAAGTAGCTTCTTAACGTTACACACGACAACTTAAGCCTGCCTTTGGAAGCACAGGGCCACCAGCATTTTTCCAGGACAAGTTTAGGGCGACACAGGAAGATGGGTTTGAGCTTTACAGGCAGCATCAGCAACCCCAGACGCTGGGCCTGAGGTAAATCCCGCAGAGCCCAGACGAGCGCAGACCGCTCCCTGCGCGCCGGGAGCCGCGCGCGGAGCCGCTCTCGCCCACCGAGGACCGGGCACCGGCCGTGCCAGCGCCGGGGAACGCGCGGGCAGCGGCTCCGGCACCGGCCCTATGCCCGGAAGGGCCCGAGACGGTCGGGGCGCGGGGAAAGGGTCAGGATCCGTCCCCGCCGCTCCCGCCCGAGCAGGGCCGTGCCAAGGAGCCGACCTCACATTGCCCCCTTCCCCCCCGCAGCGCTACCTGCCCGGCGCGCGGAGCCGCTTTGAATGGGACGCCAGGCCGCGCCTCTTCCGGGAGCCCCGCCGCGCCGAGCGGCGCCGCAGCAGCCGCCAGGACGCGCCATCGGGACGCGCCGCTCGGGAGGGGTGGCGGGCGCCAGCGGCCATTTCAGTGAGGGCAGCGGAGGGCCTGAACGGCGCTTCCCCGCGGCCGCTCCGAGAGTGGAACGGGGCAGTCTCACCCAAGATGGCGGCCTGCGCCGCTGCCAAGGTGGCACCCGGACTTGGGGTCCTTCTGCCCCGGCTGAACGCGTGCGAGGTCGCGTGGTTTTAGCGCTACGGAAAGGGGCTGGAGAGCCAGTGCGGTGGCAGAAGAGGGAGTCCGAGCTCTGCAGGGACAGGCGGGATGCTCGGGTGCTGTTGGACCCTGGCCGGGGGCTGGTGGCCTCCCTGAGAGTGACGTGACCACCAAGGCCATGCGCTGCAGCAGGGCCTGGAGAGAAGGGTATCGGTTTAACGATAGCATCGCTGATGTCGTGATTTGGGGAGTCGTTTGTCACTGAAAAGCTTGGGCATGGGCTTGGAAAAAGGTTTGGGAAGGAGAGTTTCTGAATCAGGTAAGGTACTGAGTGCCCTTTACTACTGGGGATAATGACCACACGTGAAGGAAATCCTATGCGTTTCTCTGAGCTCAGTTAAACACATGAGAAAACCATTTGTGTTTAATTCATTAGGGAGTCTGCTCATGTAATATTGGAGATAAAATGAATAAAGTACACATACTTGTCCTCTAGTGTAGCTTCTTGAATTCCTTTTATGTAAACCAATATGTCACTTTATGAAAGATGGCTTGGTCCTCCCTGTTGTTCAGGAGCATCATCCTCACTAAATTACACGTTCAATTTCTGTTTGTGTGTGTTTTTTTTTTTTTTTTTTTTTT
>VZSV01000170.1:116588-132502 GCA_013398735.1 Nothocercus julius | reverse complement strand
CCTTCTTCTGGTTGAGCAAATAATTTACTGCTTCAAAGGTGGTCTCCAGCTCCAGTGTCTCCTGAAATGGTAGTGGCATTTCCTTTTATAATTGTTGCTAGGTGACTTTTCTGGCTATCATGGGACCTTGCAAGATGGTCTGTGTTGCAGAATTTCTCTTTATATTAGGTAGTCTGCTATCTGGAAAGCTGGATGATGACTGCCCAGATGAAGTGGTTTTATGTGTAATTCCATAACTTAGAAACAAAGAACCTTGGGAAGTGTCCAGTAAGTTTTTATGCTGAAGAGTTACCGTGGTGCCAATGTGAAGAGCTGAGTGAGGGGTAAAATATGTGGAGCTTCTTAGCAAGCAGGACAGTAAAGCTTAAATTACAAATTACATTCATGAGAGAAAGTGGAGAAGAAGAAGAGAAAAGGAAAAAAAAAAAAAAAGGTTAACGAGGAGAGGTTCATGTGCTCTTCTAAAAATTTGATTTTCTTGTTTTTTCTAAAACTGTTGAATCTGTATTTAGGTTCAACTTTGGCTACTTTAAGTGTAGCCGAAATATAATAAAGTAATTCCTAATTAAACTATAAGATTCTGCATGTATTGTTCTGGTCTTTCATGTTCATAGTTTGTTTCCTCACAGAAAATTAAGTTTGACTGATTAGGCTCTAACATGTTGCACTACATTAAATAGTTGACAATGTTAAATGTGGTTCTATATTTTGCTATAGTTAATGATGTATACACCATGAAAACATACTCTGTTAGTTTATGTTTTGCACAGACAAAAGCACAAATTGACTGGTTATAATTTTCAGTCATTTCAAAACTGGAAGGAAAAATTAAGAGTAAAGTTCTTGCCTAGTCATACTTTTTGAAATGATGAGGATGTATTTGGTATTTAGGTATTTGAATGTCATGCTGTAATTCTTGTTGTTTTATTACTATTCAGGATGACCAGCAAGAAGAAAATCAAGCACTTGTGTATTGATATAGGGTGTTTTTTTGTCCCTTTTGATTTTGCTGTGAGGGTATTGTGAACTAAAAGGAATCATTGTAAGTTGCAGTATGAAATTCCATGTTGAACAGCAAATTAAACTTAACTAACTAAAGCTTTATTGTGTTATCTTAATGTTAATAAGGTATGTGGCGTAGATTATTTCACTGTGAATGTCTGTATAGTTCTCTCAAATGACAATGAGAAACAGCAATACAAAATGCTAATAGCTACTTCTCAACATTATTCAGAATTCTGATGTTTTGTAGTTTGTATTAAACCATAAAACATTCCTGATATATTTGTTTTTTATTTAGAACTGTAAGTAAATGGTTAAGATAGAAACAACATTCTAGTAACAGTTGCATCGGGCATATTTCCTTTGTTAATCTTTCTCTTTGCCGTCTCTTGTGGAGCAAATTTAACATATTCTATGTGTTAGAAGGTATTTGTGGAGGTTGTTAGTGCAAATGGTGGATGAAGCCAGCGGATCGCATAGTGTATTGTGTAATTTCCTTCTGAAAAATTGAGTAATCAAGATCAGATACCATGTTTATTTAAATATGTTTAATTTTTGAATAACTCAATCTCTTGCTTAGGCTTTGGATACTCTGAAAGTTTTCTGTACTGCTTTTTACTATGCTTATATGTGCTTCTCAATTTTATTGTCTTGTCTTACAAAGGTGAAATAAATACGGAGCACTTCTAGTAACTGAAGTTGAATAGAAGAGTAAGTGTCTGTTTGCAGTTGTGAACTTGCCTTGTAGTTACTAGATATGAGTAATCTTGGAAAGTTTTTAGATGATAAATTGTGAAATATCAATGATTGTGTTCAGTGTATGTCATAAAGTCAGAAACTGTCTTCTGATATGTATATATATATAATATATATATATTTTTTTTCCCTTGTCTTTTCACCACACATTCTCATAAGTGTTTAGATCTTGATCTTACACTGCTCAAGTCAATTGGGTTTTCCTACTGACTCAGATCAGAAGAGACTCTCTGCATAGTAATTCCCCAAAATATATTGCTACACTTTTTTTTTTTAACAAATTACTTCAACTAGTATAACAAGTTTAAGCCCTTAAAATATTTTTGTCACATTTGAATTATTAAAAAAAAAAAAATACCGTATTAACTACATATCCAACTTAAGTTATTGTGTAGTTTATTTTATTTCATATTTTTTTTTAGTATGGCAGAGAGGATCATCTGTTGAAACTTTGTTGAAAAGAAATATTACTTCCTCCCTGCACTTGCTGTGTAGCTTTCACATTTTTTCCTTGACAACCAAGCAGTTATTTGCCTAAGTGACTCAATTTCACTCACTGAAAGCAGCACAACTAGATACCAGTTCTCAGTGATTATTTTATTTCTGTTAGATGTTGTATTGTCAAATGTCATCAGAGCAAAAAGGGTAGAGGTTCAGCCTTCACTATATTCAGTTATGTTTTCCTCCAAAGTTTACAAGACCAGCAGAAGATATAACTGCAATAGAGAAATTGCAATTATAGTATTCAGTATAGTATATCAGTTGCTCTTTTTCCTCTGGTGCATTTGAGCACCATCTTGTCAGTCTGCTCTGTTCAGTTCTCATGCCTTTATAAATGCACAATCAAAACAACTGATATTATTTAACCACTTATTCTTATGGAAGTAGATTAATATTGCAAAGGTGTGATGTCTTCAAGTGCACTCGCTAGTTGAAGTTACTGGCAGAAAGATTATTCTGATGCATAGTACTTGAATATAGTATGATTCCTATAATGCAAATGTGTTTTCCCTCAAATTTTATCTAAATAAGTAGTTAAGCTTGAAGAAAAGTTGAGAGAAAGGTTGACTTTTAAAGTTCCTTTTCTGATTTTGTAATATGCATGGATGATTTATTTGCTTTAATATATCATCATACACTCCTGAATATCCTCCTTTTATAGACTGAATATTAGCATTAGTATTTCCCAGTAAATTTGCAGGAGAATGATGGTAATGTTTCTGAGCCTTGCTTCTGACAAGACTATGTCAATGTCTATGCTCTCGTCAAAGATAAAATAGCATAGTAAATTTTTCTGCAGCTATGGGTCTGTGGGAATTGCTGAATGGAAACATGTTTGAATGTAGGGCTTAAATCTTTACAGATTGTTTACACTCTCATTACAATGTTATATTAAGAATATATACATACATGAATTGCTGTAAGCAAAATAGTTGGGTTCTTAACAAGATTTCTTATGTGAGTGTTGTGAAAATGAGGAAATTTATTTTGCCTTTTTGGCAATTGATTTCCAATTGATTTCCTTTGGTTTGTGCATCTGTTAGGAAACTGTTACAATGTATTTTAGTTGTATTTAAGCTCAGGAAAATTAGGGAACTTGTATCCAAGTAAGAATAGATCTTTTTTTGGAACTTGAATTTCAAACGGCTGCCTTTAGAATATAACTTGCATCCCAGCAGTTTTCATAATTAATAAACAAGAAAGTGTTCTTCCTTTCTCTTATTTTGCCTTGCCAAGAAGTTTTTAAACACTGTAATAATATTAATATTCTGCCAGCGGAATAACTAGTAGTATTACCAGTTGTTATAAACTGGTAGTAGTATTTATTTTCTTACCATATAGATGCCTATTTGCAGTCCTTCAGCTCTTTTTATATTAAATGCCTGTTTAATAAGGCTTGATCGTTCAGCAAAGTGTCTGGGAGGAAGCAGAATTCTGCACCTAGACATAGGGTTTTGGTTTATAATGGAGATGTGGGAATCTAGTTTTATTCTGAGTTCTTCAGGCAGGTGTTTCTGTGCAAGGTGCTTCTCTCCCTCCAAACATCTAACATTTGTAGTAAAATAATAATAAATTGCACATGCAGTTTTTATAAGGCATAATCGCTTGTCTAAAAAAAAAAAAAGAGAGTATGTAATACTATCATAATTGTGATAATATTTGTCATTACTTTTCAAGACACTTTCTAGTCCTCTGTCTATGATATTAATGATGTGTCTTTGGGGTTTCTAAATTAGGATACCCCAAGAGAGTTTCAGCAGTGCATCGTGTTAAGCACATGCTCTTGAGTCACTGCTGAAAGTCCTGGTCAGAGGATGGCAGAAGGGAAGAGGCATCAAAGGAGGATTTGTGGAGTAGGAGTAGTGGAGTTTCAGTCTGTGGTGTGGAAATGAAGAATGTGGGTGAGAGAGGAATGGTGACCCTGAACTTTTTTTTTTGTGGGTTGAGTGGTTACCTGTGTCAGGACAAGCTTTTGTTTCCTCTCTTTTCTGATGTCTCCATGGAGACAATTAGCTTTTGAACTTTACAGCTCTGCAGAGATTCCTCACTGCTGCAGGAGTTAATACAGGGAAATGAGGGTTATGTTTTCATGAGAAGGAGGCAAGAGATGAAACCTTGGAAACCTCTAAGAACGGATATAACAAATGAGCCTACAAAGTCTTACCTGTCTGCCACCTCATTTATGTCACTTCATTCTTCATTCCTCTCAAAATGAGCCATACTTCATTCTGTAGCTGTTCTGTGTATCAGTGTAAAATATCTGTATTTTAGGCAGCAAAATACTTGTGCAGGAATGTTTAGCCTAATAGTTAGGTATCTGTAATCTTGCTTTATGTGCAGTATTCAGTGTGGTTCTATCCTGCTAGACACTGGCTAGGGTGTCTAGAAAGAAAGAAGACAAGAGTGAGTGAGTGTGTGTGTGTGTGTGTGTGTGTGTGTGTGTGTGTGTGTGTGTGTTTACAAAAACACTCTGGTACTCCCGATTTATTTTGTCAAATCATAGGGTAACTTAGATTGGAAGGAACCTCTGGAGATCATCTCATGCAACCTCTAGCTCAAAGCAGGGCTGAATCCAGATTGAATGGAATTATTCAGGGTCTTGTCTAGTGGTGTTTTGAAACCCTTCAAATATTTTATAGCACTTCAATGTTAATTTGCTGAACAAAACCTAAGGTCCAAAGTGTAAGATTCATTTTGCATTGCTACATTCTTTTTTCTAGGCCTTTTTCACCAATATTGTAGTAGTCGAAAGCCCTGATTCATATTTCTTAAGCCATGTAACCTGGCAGTGCGGAAATACTTTTAACATTAAATGAATATATTTGGACGCCTAAATTGCACAAGTGCTGCTAATTGCTGCTTGTAATACCTCTTGCTTATGCCAGACATAGTCTATGTACACATAAAGAATGTTTAAGATATACTTGAAGGACCTTATCCTCTCTAGCTTTAAGAGGATGTGGTCTGAACTGGGATGGGTATAAATACTGTGCTCACTTTTCTTTCTTATATTATGACTGTTATGTTTGATGTTTAAAATCAGATTGTATTTTTTATTAGTAAGAAAGGTTGGGTGAATGTTCTCTGAGCATGCATTAGAAGCCCTGATTTGTCAATGTCTGTATCTAGCATGGTGATACAATGGTACTTAATTTTTTAAGCTTTATTTTCTAGTTGCAGTAGTTCTTTGCATTTTAACCATCTTAGCTGAAAAACTGCATATACGTTAATATCTTTTTGCTCCCCTCCCCCCCCCAAAAAAAAAAAAAAAAAAAGCTTTTTGGATATTTTAAAGATAGCTAAAGACATCATTGTTTCTCCTAGAAAGGATATGGTGCATTTATTTAGGATATTTTTTTTAACTGTTCTTTCTCTCCATCCATGGTAGTAAAAAGGCATTAAAATATCTATGAAGTTTTCAAATGGGAGGAATTTCACTAGCTTAAATGGCTGGCTAAGTTTAGCATCTGGACCTAATCCAGAGTAAAAAACCTCTTCTGTAGTAAAAGTTTTGTGTGTTTTCCTTAAAATGCCTTTGGCTTATCCAGCTTAACATGTACATCAGCTTACTTTTTCTATGCTAAGTTAACATTTATGCCTGCTTTCCTCTTGTATGCCTTGTGAAATGAAATAATAGGCAATAGGTTTTCCTCTTGTGTCATATATCCAACTAATCCCCATGTATTTGAGCAGGCAGGATCACTCCTGAGTCACTTTGGTTGTTTCAATGGAAAGGAGCGGTAAGGGAGGGTAAAGGAAGGAACAAAAGTTGAATGGTGTTTAAACCACTTGGAAAAGTTTCACGTGTCTTAAATTTGTTTTTCTTCCTTGTTCTTTTTGCAAATTTCTTCACTGTTATACACAGTACTGCTTGGATGGTTGAACTTGCTGCACACGTTGGAGGACATTCTGACAAATCAACTTCATCTGTGTAAGATTTATTTATAGAACCCTTTCAAAGTAGTTTTTAAAATGACCTATTTTTCAAAATAAATTTAAGTTTTAGAGAAGACTTCATAACACAAAAGCAGGTGGCAAAAAAGAAAGAAAAAATCCTATGAACAGTTCTGTAGTTTTTAAAAACTCCATCATAGGATAAACTCAAGATGTCTTTGTGAATATAGTTATGTTTATCCTGTGTTTCAGCTGTCAATCTTGGATGACTTCAGCTGATTCTTTACAGAGCAGCTCTGATGTCTCTTGTGCTATGTTTTAATCCCAAATTAGATAGAACTACTTGTGGATCATTGAGATTGTACCATATTTAGTATATCCCAACGATTGTCTTGCATTTTCTTTTCCAGAAGGTAGCTGAAAGTATAGGTTGCAGGAGATGGCTCTCACCGAGGAAAAGGCTTATTGTCTTTAACATCCTGAAACTTGCGATTCAATATGTTAGTGTTGTCTGGCAACTATGAACATGGACGAAGGTAGATCCAAACGCAGCTCAACAGATTTCCCATTGACTGTAAGCTTTGCTGTATGCTCAAGAGAATGAGAGCATCATGTGTGTTTCCACATACATGTAGAAAACATAACTGTTCCTGCAGTTCATGGACCTGATGTCTTGTTTTATCTAAGATAGTCTTAAATAGGCATGTATGTTCTTTAAGTCTGACCCTGAGACAGAAATCACAGAATCACAGAATCACAGAATGCTTGAGGTTGGAAGGGACCTCTAGAGATCATCTAGTCCAACCCCCTGCTCCAGCAGGGACACCTAGAGCACAGGGCGGCATCCAGGTGAGTTCTGAAGATCTCCAGAGAAGGAGACTCTGCAACCTCTCTGGGCATCCTGTTCCAGGGCTCTGTCACCCTCACAGTATAATTATGTAATATTTCAAGAGTGATGAATTAGGTGCAAACATACACATAAGAATACGGTGCCTGTCTGTTTTAAGATAGTGCTTGGTGTGCTCAGGGTGGCTGGGATACAGCTATTGAAGGGGGAGGCTGGTGTGGGCTTGTAACTGGAGGCCCCAGCTCGTGTTTCAGCGGTGCTGCTTACGCAGCTGCTCTGCTCCTGGGCATTTATTCTGGTCTTGCCATGGCCTCCCCCTCTGACAGCAGAGAAATCTGTGAGTCCAGGTGGTGAACTGGATAGGGGAACTCATCCAAATGGGAAAAATCTACCCCCAAAATTGTGGTGTGTCCTTTCTTTTTTTCATTCCTGCCATTTCTTGAATCTGGTTGCTTAGTCACACAGACATGTGCTGGCACAGTGGGAGGTGCTGCAGGAAGGGGAACTGGTGGCAAGAACAGGAAATGACACTACTGTCAAAAGCTTGATAGTCAACTGCATTGGCTAAATATTTAGCTTTGATATGAGGTATGTTTTAATCGGGTATTCATTCATAAAAACATCGGGGAAAAACTGACTCAGTTACTCAGACTGTCCTGTCAAATTATCTTGGTACCATAGCCAAGTAATACCACTTTCAGTGACAAATTAAAAAACAGTTGAGCATTGGAAATAGGATATTAAACATTTATTTGGTAATGAAGATCACTGGGAATGTTGCCTTTAAAAACTTTGTTTGCCTGCTTTACTTCTTCCTTTCCTAAAAATAGTTGGAGAGGGAAGGTTTGTGAGGATACTTAGTAGATGTTTCAAATTCACTTATTTTGAATGCTGATTTTTTTTTTTTTTTTTTTTTTTTTTTTTTTTTTTTTTTTTTTGATACTTGGTACTTTATTGTTGAACATAGGGCAGTATCAGCACATTCAACAGTGAAGCCATGAGTCCTCAAAGAGAGGAAGTCTTCTGTCTGGCATTCCAGTGTTAGAGTTGAAAAGGCAGGAGCAGAGTGGTTTGAGGCAATGGTTTTTCTGCTTGTATGTCCACTGCTGCTTTTTTAGTTCCTGCTCATTCATTCTAGACTCAGTTTATGGAATTTCAGCTTCTGTCTTGTTGCATCCTGCCTCCCAAATGTGTGAGTATTAGAGTTTTGACAGCTTCAGACCTCCCGTTGGCTCACACCAGAGTTAACGTTGGGTGATGAATAGTACCCTATCTGTGTCTGTGATCGTGGTGCCTTGTATTCTGCCCCTCATTAAAAACCCTGGCTCAGGGGAATTACCGTGCCTCCTGTCTTAGTAATAATAGCCCTTTGTTATTTTTATATGAAGGAAAAAATATTGAGGTGAGATTTTGAGCATATTCACATTTTTAGACTTGTTGACACTGTAAAGATGAATAGAATCACAGATGTCTAATTTTCGGGGGGGGGGAAAATCTGTAAAAGGAAAATAGTATCTGTAAATGTAACTGAAGATTGTTTTACTGCTGATAATTACAGGAAACATGCTCTTATCTGCCTTGCTTTGTTGCTTAATCAAAATAGAGATGGAATGGAAGAAGAATATAGAAATCTTGTGACATTACAGAAACATGCTGTAGTCATACAGAGGCTTTTAAAAGAAGAAAAATGTTAAAAGGTTTCTGAGGTAGTATGTTACCCAGCATATTTCCTAAGGGGTCTGTCCTTCCAATACTAAATTAATACTACCACTTTCAAAGCTTGTTTAAGCAGTAGTCATTTTAGGCTGATCCATGGAGCCTGCCAACACGCTGATTCAACCGTTGAGGTGTTGACTTCATATTAGGTGAGCTTTCCAAGTCATCTCTCAGCAGTGACCAACCACAAGGAAAATGAATGGAGTCTGCAGTGTAGGATCTGTGAAGCAGTTCTATTTACAGGCCTACAGGTTCCAAAGTGGATATTCCCATGGGAAGACGCATTCTTGCAAAAATATTTTGAAGTAGAAAAGTTAACAGTGAAGTGGGAAAGCTAACTTACTTAAATGTTACGTTTGTGTCTTTGAGAGAGAGAATATGTACATTTTAACAGCAGCTTACTAATTTCAGCTCTTGCTACTTCTGATTATAGATTATGTTTTTATTTATTAAGAGTTAGATTTAAAAAAAGAAATTTAGGTTTCACAATTTCTGTGTTGGCATGTTTAACTTTCAGTATTGAACTGCAAAAACTGCAAAGCTTTTGTACTCAGCAAGACTCAGGTTGCATGAAGAGCTTCTGGCTCTGACAAATAGAGACTGACAAGTCCCATCACGGATGCTGTGTACATGCTCTGCTGTGTAGCTGATCCATATTGTCATTTTCCTTCACTGCTACAATCAACTCTCAGAAAGCTTTTGATATATTTCTGGAATATTATTATATATATTCTACATACATAGCAGCTGCTGTTCCAAAATGGTATTCCATGCTTTACAGTGAGAATTCCCTTTCTGCTATTGTTTTTCTGAGCAATATGTGCATTTTTACTTGATGCGTGTTTGTATCTTATTCAGTTGTTTAATAGCAAGTCAGTGTAGAAAACAGGAGTGAATTTTTTTACGCTCTTGTTCCATTCAGCTTTGCCGCGCTGCCCATGGGCAATTCCCGACAGCATTGGGGCTGCCTCACAAGGCGCTCGGCGCTAAAGGTTGCCCATGAGCACTGTAAGAAATGAGGCTTTGCTTCTCATCCTAGTCACAATGTGATTTGTTTATTTGCTGATCTGAGTGCGGTCTGTTTCGTCCTTCCTTTTCTGAAAATGAAAAGCAAATAGAACAATGCTGACCAAAATTAACCACAAACTAATTCAATTAACAAAGCAAACAAATGGAGGTAGAGTAGGAAATGAGCTTTGAAAAACTACTCGGGTCCTCAGAGACAAGAGAGATTTATTTCTCTGCCTGTCGGACATCTGTCAGGAATTACTATCCCAGCATCGGGCTTTCTGATCGCACTGTTGCTGGCTGCTTGCTAACGTGCCACCTTGCAAAGCCATCTTCCAGGCTGCTGATAGTGATCTGACACCTGGAGCCTTTTGTTTCCTGCTTCCAAGCTTGATATTTCTGTGACTGAGTGTTGGTATTTTGAATATCTATGTAAAGAAGCCATTGTCATCATATTTATGTTTATTTTTCCCCAAGGGACAGATTTTTAGAGTGGTTGTGGTGTACAACTTGGGAGAAAATGTAGAAGCCATAGTGAGATCTTGATGCCTCAGCTTTCTTTTCTCTTTCTAGCGGGTGCAAATTGGGATACATTTCTGTCTCAGGTTTTCTCTGAAGTATTTTGGTATTGATGCACTGACAATCCATAGTTAGGGGCAAAAAGAAAAGTAGTAATCACAGATCAGTCTGTGCTATCCTTTATGTAACCTAGATATGTTTAAATGTCTCTAAATCCCGAAAGACTCCTGACTGCTACACTTTTTTTCGTAGTGTGAGTCTGGTTTAGCACCTTGATTACTTGCACAAGACTCAAACATAATTAGTTCAACCTAGCATTTGTTTTCATTTTTTCTAACTATTTTAATGTGCTTTTTATTGTTGTCCAGACCATTTATACAGTCTTCTATTTTTATTTTCACCATACCATTTGGGAAAAAGTAGTCATCACTTACTCCTGCTGCATGCAGATTTCTGTAGATCTGGCTTTGGTTGCCCATAGAGAAAGTAGTTTACAAGAAGAAACTGTTTTAAGTTCTCTCCTTCCCCAAAGAAGTTAACAGTGCAGATTTCACTTGCTATTCTATCTAACCTTTGATTTATATTTTGAAGATCATCAACTGCAGTTTCATAGAAAAGCTTTTAAATTTTGAGTATTCTGATACTTAATATTAAGAACGTAAAATTGCGTGGACCAGACCCAAGACTGGTCTTTGTACTCATGGTATTGTTTCTCCTGGTATTCAGAGGGGAGGCCGGGGAGGGGAAGCTTCACAAGTAGCTCTATCTTGTGTCTGTAGTCCTTGGAAGTGCAATAACTAGCAAGACGAGCTCTTGCTAGTTGTTGTATAAGCAGAGAAAATAGAGGATCCCTGTGTGCTAAGTTTTCTAATAGGAAGCAGATTGAAATTTTGTTATTTTTAATTTTTCACACTTGAGCTACAGAATTGAAGAAAAAAAAAGCACATTTAATGTAAATATGGAAAATACTACTGCTATCATAATATCCCTTATCTTTCCTTCCTAATTCTGTGTTTTCTATTGAGGTCTAAAACCAATTTCTTGACTTTTAATATAATATCTGATTATGGGGTATGAGATTTTTTCCCACTGTGCTTCCCCCTTGTTATATTTTTTTTTTTTTTTTTTCAATAATGGTGGTCTCTACTGAAAACAACTGCAATTTCTCAGCCCTGGTGCAAGCCCTGGTGTGTAAGCCCAGGTGTTCTATAATATAAAAACTTTTCTCCTCCTGAAATGGCAGAGCTGAATTAGGATGTTGTATCATGAAAAAGAAGATCAAATTCATTGATGTTCTCCTCCTTGGTGTTTGCAGCTTTTCTTTAGGTATTGGCTTCAGTTTGCCTCTGGCCATCTGCTTTTTGTTGTTTATTTGAATTTCTGTATTTTCTGTCTGGTTTTGACAAATGTAAATTACTATCTTTTTCCCATTCTGGCTACTCCATCTTACACTCCCACCCTCCCGCCTTATTCTGCTATCACAGCTGCAGCCTGCGTGATGTTTTGGTGGGACTGTCATTGGTCTTGCATTGGAACGGTGCTGCTGCAGTCACCACTATCAAGTGCCCAAAGTTTTTGCTACCAGATAAGTCAGACTCAGGTAGCTTCATCTGCTTCTGCTTTTAGGTTTGGTTTATAAGACAAGAGTGCTGGAAGGAGACTGCAAAGAATGAATTTCAAAGCTAAGAGAGAGTAAAAGATCTCTGTCGTGAATAGGCTGGATGTACCCTAGTGTTGCTGCTCCTCTAGAAGATTTAAAAAAAAAAAAAAAAAAAAAAAGTCACAGAACTGACCTGATGGTTGAAGCAAAGGAAAATTGATTGCAGTTCAGCTATGTTTAAACAGGTACTCTTATTTATCCCAGAGCGTTGTTACACATCTCTTGATCAAGCCAGGAAAAAGGAAGAGCACCCAGTGGTGAAAATAGCCTGTTTTCACTCGGGAAAAACAACACAAAACAAAACATGGGAGCATGGTGCTCCATGGTGAGGACACCTGTAGCAGCAGTGATCCGTGCTGAGCTTGGCCAGTGCTGTGGCTCATCAGGTTCACTTTCCCTGAGTCCCTTTGAGGGCTTTAATTTAGCATGGTAGAGCTGGCAAGGTTTAGAAATGGGATTAAAAAAAGAAATAGAAATGCTCTTGAATCTCCTTCGCTATTTTTCCCTGAGGTGTTTTAAAATGTTAACCATGAAGTAGAATAGCACACATTAATTGGTGATTTATTTAACAAAGATGGTATGTCTGTCTGCCTTATGGATACAGCTGCTATTCGGGGGTGGAGGGGATGTTTTCAATTAAAAACGCATGTCGGTCCGAACTCTCGTCGCCCGCCATGCCGCGCCACGGAACGAGGCGGTTTCGGGTTCTCGGGTCGTTGCGGTATCCGCAGAGGCTCCAGCACCGCGCAGCCGTTACCGTCTGCCGTTAAGGGCCGCCCCGCGCTTCTCCTCGCGGGCGCCGCCCGCCGTGTTTACAAACACGCGTCACCGCCGGCCGGTGCGGGCGCCATCGATGACCGCGGGGCACGCCGGGAGCGCGGGCTTCCTGCCGGCCGGAGGCGGTCACTGCCAGCCCAGGGGCCGCGCGCGGTGGAGGCGCCTCGGGGCTCGGCGCTGGGCGCGGCGGTTCTGCCCTTCCTCCTCCTCCGAGTCCTGCCGTCTGACAACACGTAGAGAACCGCGATACCCGTCACGGGGTCGAGATTCAGTAGCCCCTTTTTGCCCAATCCCCATTCTTCACCTCTCAAAGCTATCACCCTTTCCAGTATTTTCTGTCTAAATACCGAGATCGGATAGAAGGGGAAAAAGAAAAGCCATGCAATCATTATAACTATTTTGAGGTGAAGTTTTTGCTGTTCTCCTATTTTTCATCACATCAGGAATTGGTTGTGTAATGAGGGAGTTTCAAGCCATCCCAATGGTTCTGTGTTTTTCTACATTTGTAGCATATATTTACATGTTTATATATATTTTTTCAGTAATTTTTTGCTGCTTTGTAACCTTTCCATCAAAATCCATTGCAAAATGACTAAATTGCAGTGCGAGTCTGACAAAGTTTTACACACATTCTTAAGTTAAAGGATATGAAGACTTGCAGTGTTAATTTTGGGCATACTTCAAAGTACATATATATGGTAGCGGTTTGGGGGCTATGCGCTGGGGAAAGGCAAGGCTTACAGTAGGTTTACCCAATAAATAGGGGCAAAATGCCTGGTATTTTATTATGTGAAAGTTTTCTTCATTCAGTTTTGCAGTTTTTTGATACTTTGACTTTTGGTGTTGTTAAATTGCACATGATTGCTACTGAAAAGTGGTTTTGCATAGCAAGCTGAAAGGCTTTCTAACAAAATCAAAATCTCCCTGGAAGCTTGTGACACTTGCTTTAATAAAAAGATTAGCCTCCAGTGGCTTTTAGAAGCTCTTTTAATATTGGTAGTGTCAAAGTAAGCAATTAGGATCACTGAATCCACAGATTATTGATCAAGTTCCTCTAGTAATAGTCCATGCTATTGGATTGGTGAAAATGTGCCTCTTTAGAAGAGGCTTCTCTCGTTTCTGAAACCCTGTTCAGCTTCAGTAAGGGCTGCAGCTGTCTTGAAGATTAAGTTTTTGTCAGTAATTTGGAGTCCTGGTTTTGTCCTGAATAGCCATGGTGAACAGAGATAAATAATCTCTTTTGGTTCCCTTCACATTGGTGGGGAGGAAATTCATGGAACAGTTTGTACCAGCTGCACAGCTCTGACACCAGGGACTGGGCTGTGTTCAAGCTGTGGGTTTCTGGGCCACGCAGAGACCCAGCGCAATGCAATGTAGGGCAGATAGTTCCCCTGTGTCCAGCTGCTCTGTCTCCTTCTGTTCTAAGTTTGCTCAAACTTAGCAAATTGGCAAAAAGACCCACTTCTTAAAATGATGATCACCTCTGACAGTGGCACTGTGTGGTGGTTTTTTTTTTTTTTTTTTTTTTTTGGCTCTGCAATGTTGGTAATACTAGAACAAATGGACTTTCTGCTAGTGTTCTGTCACATTTTATAGGGCAGCATGCTAATCATAAGACAAATAATGTCAGGTTATGTTACTAAACATAAGTATTCTTGTTCTACTGAAGTAATTGCATTGTACTATTGCATTGTGCAAGGGAAAAGGAAGAACTCCAACTGTGTGAGTCTAGTATTGGAAATTACCAATAGAAGTAGGATAGGAATTCCCTGGGAGTGGAATTCTGCTGGTAGCTGTGGGCTGCTGTACCCCTGGATCCCTGATACCAGGCACTGCTATAGTTCATACCGGGGCCAGGGGACAGAAGGAAGTTGAAAATTGAAGACTCATAACTGGTGTTCTGACGGTCCATATTTTCTGTGCCAAACATATGCTGGTGCACAAGGAGCCCAGTTCTAAATACCAAAGTGTGGGCAAGACTGAACTAGCGGTTACTTTATGAGAAACCAAAGCTCTGAACTGTTGCCACATGTCACTGTATGTGGCATATATGTATGGTGGGATAAAAGGACCTACAGGCATGGAACTGCATTGTGGCAGCTGGTGAGCACGGATATAACCCCCGAGA
This sequence comes from Nothocercus julius, assembly GCA_013398735.1. NCBI lineage: Eukaryota > Metazoa > Chordata > Aves > Tinamiformes > Tinamidae > Nothocercus > Nothocercus julius. Next base: position 117,694 of record VZSV01000170.1, on the reverse strand, counting down.
GGAAAAATAAAGGTCACTGCATGTAGCCTGCACAATGTTCTGCTCCAAAGCATGTTTGCATTTCTGCAACTAAAGATCTGTGGACTGAAATGTGCCAAAAGACAACATTGAGTCTCAATTTTAGTACTGCATGTTTGCTTTCCAACTGATTATATTCGACAGGAATGTAAATACCTTGTTAAGGCTATTTTCAGCGCTGACAGAGCATGTATGTACCACTGAACAAAGTATTCCCATGTCTACAAATGACAACTAAGTTCAGTTCTGTAAAGACTTAGCACTAAATGAAACCTTAAAATGTCATAGGGTTATCTGGGCTGTTCAAATGAAGTGTTTGCAGCATTGATGCTTTGTGCACAGCCATAAATAAGTTTCTTCACCGTATATAGGCAGAAGCGTTTTGTCATGGTTTACTTCCCTGGCAGCGTGTCTGGTCTTTGCTGCTGCGCAAAGGGAGTGTGCAGATGCTCTGAGAGGGTCCTGACCAGGCAAATTGCCCGCCATGCAGAGCAGCTGAGCACACTTAATGTGCTTGCTACAGCTGGGTGCCTGTTGAAGTCAGGAGTGGCCGTGTGGATTCCTGGTTGTTTTCCATACTTGGTGACCCCTCGCAGGCTCTGCGGCCTCGCAGGGGCTGCAGGCGCAGTGCGGCAGGGGAAGGTTGTACTGTTCCTCCCACAGCTGAACTCTCCGTTCACCCGTGTTTCGTGCTGCTCTGCCTAGATAGAGGAAGTGGGTTCGGGCTGCCTCACCTGGGGGACCCTTCCCAGGGCTTTGCACAGGACACATGGATGCTGTAGGTGCTGCCCTTCCCTGGGGCACCTCTGCCTTTTACAGGCTCCCCAAGAAGGGCAGGCTGTGAGGTGCCCTGCATTACACGTACCTTCCCTGGCATCCCTCTGGGCATGGATTTGGGAAAGCCGTGTCGCCCAGGGGCTACAGCAGAGTAGTTTGGGGGAGCCATAAGGCATTTTACGGCTTACATCCTCGTGCTTATTTAGTACCGTTTTTATTACTATTCATTTCCCGGTGCTCAAGGGAGGCACCCGCCGGCCCCGCAGCGGGCACGTGCGCTGCGGCTCCTCGGCTGCTTCCAAGCGCGGGGC
>VZSV01000170.1:77082-109410 GCA_013398735.1 Nothocercus julius | reverse complement strand
GCACTGGATGGCACAGAGAATAAACATTATCTTCTTCAATTAAGTTCCCATTATGATTCTTGCATCACTGAACTGTGAGGCTCTAGTAGATTTTTTTGGAGAGCTAGTGCAGATCTGTAATTTCATAATACATCATTTTCCATTGTGGCATAGAAGGTCTATAAGTGATTGGAGTCTTTTAAAGTTTCTTCTTACTTGTTTGCATGATTGTACTGCAGCTGCTGAATGTGCTGCTGTGCTGTTCTTTCTCACCAAGAATGCGCATCATAAACCTTTATAAAGAAGCATCTCAGGTAAGCTCTAGAGTTGAGTATTTGTGGCAGTAAAATTATCAGCGCTGTGAATGTTTATACAAGCCTTTTTGCTTGTCCATATGTACCAAAGAATTTGCGAAACATGGACAGATTGACAAGCAATTATGTGCAGTGCTTCACTGTAGACAGTAGTGTTGACTTCAGCAAGCCCACTCATGTGCAGAGGGATGCGTGTACGATTGGACATGTGTAGAGTCAAAACTGGAAAGCAGAAAAATCCGGAGATGATGTTATCAAAGCTTTATGAAGTGTAACAAAATCAGTGTGAAATTGGCCAGAATTAATTTTAATGAAATATTGATTTAAGAGTGTATGTTAAGAATTATGGAAGAGGTCTCTGTCCAAACCCCAGCTCAAAGTAGAGGTGACTTCAGCATTAGGTGAGGTTCAGTACAATTCTGCATGTCTCCAGGATAAGTGTTACCTGTAACATGTTTCATGTAACTGCTGCCTTCTATTGGAAAAGTATGATCTGTGTTTCCAGTTCCAAATCTTTGGGAATATCCAAGCTGGGTAGCCTCATTTAAAGCTTAGGCAGAAATAATGGAGTTGGGGGGGGGAAAACAAAAATAAAGAAAAAAAAAACTTGATTGCTATTTGATGCTTTCATTGGTTATCCAAAGTAAAAGCAATTGTTGATAAATATTTGTAGGAGATACTAATGTGATAAGTTACTACTGATAATGACGATAACAAATTTGACTTGCTTCCTGGTGTCAATTGATTAAAAAGAAAAGGAGAAAAGGAGTGCATTTCTAGGAAGATATGCAGGCTAGATCTGTGAAGTAGAAACTTCTGAACTACTACAGGTTGAAAGTCATGACCAAAGAGAAATCATTAGATGCTTAAGTGATATAGCAGAGCAGAGCAATATGATGTTTGTGTGTGTGAGTAGGGGAGCAACATCTGAGAGCCCTGATCAGAAGATGTGTGAATTCCCTGTTGTTCTGAGTTCAAAATTCAGGCTCAAGAATCTTATAAAACTGCAATATTTTAGAGGGTTAATAATAATAAAATAAAAAATAGAAGGCTGAAGGAAATACCATACAGTGAGAGATTTGAGTTCAGTATGTTTGGCTTATCCAAAAGGAGCGCAAGATGGCTGAATTGGTGCATATACCCTTTTTATGGGGAGGAACTGCAGAGTACTAAAAGTGTGCTTGCTAGTGTGCTAGCACATTGGAACAAAAACAGACATCAAAACCCCAGGGCTGGGGACAGCAGGCTCCTGGGCTGAGCTAAGCACAGATTTTTAGCCATGGTGGAACAGCCTGCTAATAGAAATGAACGAATTTCCACTTTTCCATCTATTGGCCTTTCAGATAAAGATGAAATTCCCTAAAGATACCTTTCTGGAAAACATGCTTTGGATACAAAATATGCCATGGTGTAGTCAGACCTGGCTGTTGGGCTCGGTATAGGAACGGCAGGATGAAATTCAGTGGCCAGGGACTTAAATGAGGAGTAGGTGAAGCTTCCTAACTGCCTTCCTAACTAACAAGGTTTACTTTTGCTGCAGGTGCTCGCTTATTCGTGTTCATTGCATTACAGCAAGAGACTTTATTATACTTGTTTTTGAGTCAAGTTAACATCTAATAGAAAAAGTGATTACATCTTGTATTGAAATCACATTCAGAGTTTCTAAATCGCCTAAGGAAATTAAGATGTATGTGTGTGCTTGGTTTAGAGATGGTATGGATGAACTACGGTTACTCTTAAAATTCAACTCTTACTGATATGTTAATATATGGGAGCAAGTAGTTTGCCTAACCCTTTCCTTCTTTACCTTTAGGAATAACAAATATCTCCATCAGAAGTGTACAAGAGGGTGCCTGTAAGCTGCTTTAAACTTTAGCTTACTTAAAAGTATTTGGGATTTCTTGTTTATGTTAAAAGGTGAGCTTATTTGTGCCTGGAAACAGTAATTGATGTCGAGTGCTGAGACTTTGTTATTAAGTATTCAGACTATCACAGATGTAGGAAATTAGTTTAACTTCCACTGAAACTTCAGTTTCCTGAGACAAATAGCATATGTCTAATATCAGTATCTCCTTGTGTACAACAATTTATCACTATGTGTAAGGCAAGAGTCTGATTTATTTATGGATGTACAAGCACTTATTTTAAGACTGAGAATGAAGTTAAGGACATTAAAGACATATGTCTAGCTCTGACTTACATAAATACTGTATAAACATATATGTGAAAATTTTGACTTTTTTTTTTAATTGTGATACAGGCAGATTTGGGGTATTCTCGCTAGAATGTAATTTGAGTAGACCAGGCATAAACACAGGAGTTAAATAGATGGGCTTGTTGATTACAATATAAGTACAGTGAACGCACAAGGCAGCTGGAAAATACAAACGATAGAAACAGTCTTTAAGAAAGAATTTCGTTCCTTAAGAGTTATTTCTGTATTCCAGTTATCCTAGTTGAGTGAAGAAGGCCTGTATAGCAGTGAGAGGAGCCAGAGACTTCATAAAATAAGAATAAAAAGAGTATAGCTTAGACAAGAGGAGGCTGAATGTACTCACGCAAAATCTTGTGCAAGGGGATGATTTCAAATTTGAAACAGAACAAGCTGGTAATTGAAGCAAGCAGAAAAATAATGTAAGAAGAGTGGTAAAGAGCATGATTTTAGCATCAAGCTATGTACAGATTCGAAAAATGAGAGGTGAGAATTCAGTTCCTTCATGAGCAAGATGAGGACATAAGGCAGTGCTTTTGTTCTAGGAAATGGAGAGGAAATTGATGGGGTTTGGGGCTGTTATACAAGGAGAAGCGGGAGAGTTTTCCAGGAGGCTTGAAAAATGGATTGGAAAAGGTAGAAGTCTTCAAGTTTAAGAGCTGAGGTTGAAAGATGTTGTAGTTGTCATCTCTACAGAAAGTAAAGAAGCTCGAATTTCCGTAGTTAGTTTGGGGAAATGTGATCCAGCAGAATCTGGGGGCCTCACTTCAGAGAGGCAGAGGCTGGGCTTGCCCAAGCATTTCTCTGCCTCAGAGAGGGATCATGGACGGGGGAAGGTCTTGTTCTCCTCAGCGCCCCAGTTGCAGGTCCTGCTGGCTTTGAAGCTCATCAGATGCTCCATGAGCCACTGGCAAGTCCCTTATGTGGCTGGTTTTTTTGGGTGCTTTGGGAGGCGCTCTGTTGTGTTCGAGTGGCTCACATCAAGGCGTGACAAGTACCCGAGCAGGCAGGTGGTGGTGGGTTCTGCACAGACCCACCTGGGTTGCCTTGCTGCCCCTTGTGAAAGGAATCACACATTGAGGAAATGCACTTTCAAAACCTGTTAATTCTCTGCAGAGTGAAAATTGGGAGGGGAAGATCTGAAACAGGAATACAGGAGAAAAACAAGGTTAATTTAGGTATATTTAAAAAAAAATGCAAAGTAATAAAAAAAGAGAAATGGTTAGATCCCAGAAGATGTTGGGAGAGGATGCTGCTTGATGAGGGGATATGCTACTGCATTTGTTTGAAGTAAAAACAAAAAAAAAATCAAAAAAGGACTGTTAATTTTACAAGGATTCACTTGAAATGTAATCCTAGAAGCACAGAATCATTATGGTTGGAAAAGACCTTCAAGATGGTTGAATCCACCAATAAACCCTTCAACACCACTCTGCTAAGCCATGTCCCTAAGTGCCTCATCTACACATTTCTTGACCACTGCCAGGGATAGTGACTCCACCACTTCCCTGGCAGCCTGTTCCATGCTTTGCCATGACTCCCCTTTTTCTCCTCAAGGCCTATTAGTCATTGGTTCCTCCTGCTGGGTAGTACCTACATTCTGGCTGTTTTTCTTGAATCTCTGTGTGAGTTTTGATACATAAGAGCACTAGAGAAAGTTCTTTCTGTGCGTTTGCCCCCTGTTCTGATCTGACCATCTTCTCACCCTCACTCTGAGGTTGCCTTCACAGAGGTTTGGTGAAACAGCTTAAGAAGAAGGAAAAAGAAAAATTAGAGGAGGATCATATCACAGCGAAAAATATCTTTTATTTCCAGTGCTGTGTTCAGTAGAGTTTGATGTCAACAGAAGTTCATAGGAGTGAATTACATGAATTATCATCTGTCAAAAACTTGTTTAGAACCTGTGCAGATGCGAGTATTAAATCAGGTAATGAGCAAAGGACACCTGAAGAGAAGTGAGGTGCTGTGTTTCCTTGTGCAGTGTGAGTGCTCCAGGTGCAAATGAGTTAGCTGTACACCAGTTTTGTGGTAGCGATTCTGCCTGACCTGCCCTGCGTGCTCTTTGGAGGATCTGCTTTTGTCTTGGGGTAGTCGCCAATTGAAGCCCCTTTCAGTGTGTGCGTGTTGGGGGATCTGAGTTAATATGTTCTTTATTAGTAGAGGGGTTTGGAGTAGGCCGTTCTGTTTGACTTTACATCTTATTAAATATATTATCTTTCTACTAGCATTTAGGGGCCACAAGCCAGTTAGTGATCTGTTGCTGTTTGCTGTTCAAATGATATGAAACACCTCTTATTGAGAGTTTGCAATCTGTTCTTAAGTAACTCCATTAAAATGACTGGATTGGGTAATAGGATTCTGATGGGATGATGAAATCCATCCTTGTACACTCTGACTCCCAGTGATACTATCAGCAGCTTTCCTGCCTCTTCCCTGGCAGAGGGCTTGTAGCTGAAGGATGAACGCTGAACTGGTTGCCTTTTGCTAGCAGTGCTCAGAAATGAGTGCAGAATTTGGAGTTTAGGGTGGTCTTCACCGTTTGTGGTCAATCATAATATTATTCAATCAGCTTTCTAGATATTGATAATAGCTACAAATGCTCTGGCACTGCAAACCACAGTGCATGTGTCAGTTGAAATGATCAAGTGAGAGGCACATTTAGCAACACAGGAAAGAGATGCAATAGGTAAAACCACAGCAGAGCTTCAGTTGTTTATCCTCTTGAAATGAAATTCAAGCCTTTGTTTTTAAAACCTTTTTCTGGTACTGCTCTGGACAGAAAGCTGAGAAATTTGCACAGGCTGTATTATCAGCAAATTCCAGCACCATGTAGCAGTGCTTATGTGCCTGGCAAGACAAAATAACTTCCTCCAGTAAGCGATACAAAGTTGCCTCCTTTCACACCCCTTTCATCACTTAAGTTTTTGGGATCCTTTCTCTTTTATTTTTTTCCCACTTTTCCTCATAGTGGTGGTAAATAAGGGCAACTCGCCCAAAGATGAAATGGGGAAACTCATTCCCATCTGGGAGAAGAATTGAGATGTTCCCACCTGTCTTCAGGGTTTAAAGAAATAACATCTCAATCATAAATTCCTTTTGGAATGAATTTTAAATTCCTTTCATGAATTTTGGCCTGATGTGAATAGCTTTTCAGTGCCTGCTGCAACCCAGAGCAGTTAAACACACCCTAGTACACAAATGTTTACTTTTCAGTCAGTAGTGAAGTAACCCTGCTTGTTTTATGGTGTGGTTATTCTGAGCTTGAAAGATTGTTGAGCCTGGAAGAGATCACTAACCCCCAGCAAGCTGCTTAGCTATAAATAAGTCGGGTCTGCTGTGGGCTAGTGAGTACCCAAGGATCCTAGGTGAGGGGTTTGCTGTTATCTTGGGTTATTGCCAAAATGAGTGGCTTAAGCCTTTTAAGGAAAGAGGCAGCCAAAACTCTCTTTTTAGGTACTATGAGTGCAAACCATGCATAAACAGCAGCAGAAAAAGCATACAGATGCAAGTAACTTGGCTCTCAGCCAGAAGGATAAAATAGTCTTCTAATAAAAGTTTTAAGTTTAAGTTTTTAGGTTTAGTGTTGTAAAGTTGCTCTGGCTTAGTAACAGATGAGGAAAATGTTAGTCGTGTGTCTGTTTTAGCAAGACAGTTTGCCTGTCCTCTGTGTTAGCTGTATGGTAGTGGAGAAGAGTGATGTAAAATAATTAAATATTGCCTTAAAAGTGAAGTTAAATAGAAAACAACAATAGTATAAGAATGTCATTATTTCTCTTTATTTAATTTGATGATATGGAGGGTGTGGACAAGGAGAGGAGACTGAGGGAAGTGTTTCAGTGGACTCAGCTTTGGTATTTAATCAAAATTAAGTGCAAGAACTGCATTTAGCATGATTTTGTTTCTAAAGTTTTTGAAATCCAGGAAAAAACTGCAGTTGTGGAGATTAAGTTGGGAGAGGGTAGTGCAGAAATGAGCTGCTCATTTTTTGTTGTTGAAGGGGCTGGTAGCAAGAAGGTAGTAGGTTTTTGTGGAAAAAAATAATATATTTCATAATATTTACTGTCATTCCTGCTCTTCTGTATAGAAACATGTTTACCAGTTTGTCTGCCTTCTTTCCAAGGCAGTCGATTGTGTCTGCAAATTTTTGTCCTTCAAAGAACATGAGTAGGATTAGGTAATTTTCTTGCTCTTTCAGTTACATCCCTTATCTGGAAGGGCTGAGTAGTTTGGGGTTAATGGCTTCAAGCTAAGCAGGGTGGAAGCGTCTTGCAGTGACACTGCGTTTCAACCCACAATTCCTGGGGTCTGGTTAAGGAAGTGCTGGCTGCCGAGTATGTTAATGATGCTGCACCTCTGTCCTCCTTACTCCTGTTTAGTGTTTTGTAGTAGCTGCTTGATCAAACTGTCCGCCAGGGATTCGAAGAAGAGAACATCAACAGCTGCACTGTGTTTTTTATACGGATACGTGGGGTAAAATAATCTGCCAGATGGAGGACATCTGGGCAGTGTCTGAACAGCAGGAGCAAGAAGCTGCACTGGTAAAGTCCTTCACTGGATGTGGGAGACTTACTTTTAAATAGCAAGGGACCTTAGATACCTGGATTGTGATGGGTCCCACTGTCTTTTAGGTCATTAGAATAATGTTCTTGAAGGTGTAGAATGGAGATAGGATCTGACTTGTACAGGTAAGGATTTAATATAAAAATAAAAAGGATAGAGAAATACCTCCAGGGCACGTGAAACTGAAACTCTAAAGGATGGGCGTTTAGAAGGAGGTATGTAGATCTAATCCTAGCCGCTGATGTGAATGCAGAAAGAGTTGACACAGTCAAAAACTGCTGTGTGGTGGTGAGGTGGGGACCTTCCCTTCAGTGGAGCTCACATGTCTTCAGGTAAGCACCAGAAGCACCTTCTTGGTGGTGGTGGCAGGAACTGAGGCAACTGTGCAGAGTGGGGACAGGAAGCCCTGGAAGCAGTTATTTGAAGTTGTGAGTTTGCATCTGAGGACTACAGGGATGCATTGAGTTGTCACCCGGACAACACGGTACATCACTCTGCATGTGGCTATATTGGGCTGTGAAGCTGCAAGGAAGCTGTGGATGCTGCTGTCCCAAGGCGTGGATCTGTGTCTGTATCATCCGCAGCATGCACCCATGCGGACCACTGTCTCGGAGCATCACAGAGATGAAACAACAATAGTTGTTTCATATAATCGCACAGAAACTGAGCCTGCCAGCTTTAAAGTTGCCTCACACCATCACCAGTTAGACTTAATAAATGGCTTTATGTGAGCGGGTGCCAAGCAAAGCATTGTTGGAAGCACGATGTAAAAACCTGCAAGCCAAAATTAGCGTTAGGGCTCTTTGTGCGCGGTGTGGCTTTCCTCGAGGCTGCCCGGATCATGTCGTCCCTGAAGGCAGCGCAGTTCACACTGAAATGTTTGAGCTATTACCGCATGGAACATCCTGGTGCAGGGTGCCAATAACATACGCTGAACATATGACCAGCACATGCCCCCTCTTCAGCCTGGTCTGTGAATTGCTTAGTTTGTGTTCAAAGCTGATTATTTTTGAGAGGTTCCTCCCCCCATCCCTCAGCAATGAGCCTTTTGTGTTTCTTTTCTCTTACTTTCTTTCCTACTGTTGCTACTGAGTCTGTATTTTTAAACTTTTTCTTGTGTGACCATTGCTAGTGTCACCTCTGTTCCATGTTGGCGCTTTTGATGCAGTGCTTGGTACCTCCTGTGCTGCCTGAAACTATGGAGACCAGGCTGATTATTTCTAGCTTGAAATCAAGAGGTAAAATGACCTTATATTTAATCCACTGGGGCTTGCTCTATATTCGCTAGGTAGGTGTGCTGCCTGCTCTCTCTCTATTTTTTTTTTTTTTTTTACCATTGTGTTTAGTATCTGTGAAATGAGATTTTATTTTTCTTTATCCCTTGTCATCTCCCTTTAGATAAATGATGTTAAGCCTGTAGTCCATAGGCCTTTTATGAGCCTTAAAAGTCATTTTTTGTTTCTAACTCCAGCTCACACACTGCCGCAAACCTTTAGTTGCACAAACTTTGTGCCATGGATCTGGTCCTAGAGGTCACAGCGAGTGCTGACCCGGGGTTATTTATCAATAAATAACAGCTGAATGTACATATAAATATAAAGCATCTTTGCTGTCTGATTTATAACATCCTGAATAGGCTCAGGCCTGGCACACAAAAGGAATTTGACTTGCTGAGCTTTTCTTAATGAATCAGCTCTGATTACTTCTGTGTGCTATAGCCAGCATGTTTGATCCTGGTATGCTGCTTTCTGTAGATTATTGTCTTAAATACAGCTTTTTGCTGAGGGCATGCGTTGAGTGACAGGGTGTGCTACGATGGGGAGCTTTTGTTTCTGAGGTTAAGTACAGCAAAACTTAATTTCTCAAGCATTTAATACATCTGAAGTAATTCAAGTCGTCTTTCTTATTGTTCCTGTTTTTAATAGGAAACTTTCTTTTTTGTTTTCATACTGAACTTACATTTTATTAAAGCTGTACTATAATGTATAGTTCTATTTTTGAGGTTTAGGCCAAAGATGGACAGCAGAGACAGGTTGTAACTAATCCCTTGCTTTTCAGGCTCAGTTAGAGCCCAAAGACCTATCCTGTTCTGTCTCTGCGTTAGCTGTATTGCCCAGATTCTATACTCCGATCAGGTGGGTTCATTGGTGTGCCTGAAAATCAATCCCTTGAAAGAGAGGGAATGCTGGAGGCTCGAGATTAGTCTTCTGCCAGATCTCCAGGCAGAAATGCACTCTTTTGGTTTACCAGATAGGAAGAAATTCATAAAGCTGAGAAAGTGTTTTCACACTATCTTACATTGCAGTTTTATGAGCATTTGAGCCCATCTAAAGGTTCTCCACTGTAAAAGGTGGAGGTCTCGCTATTTCTCTAATACCTGGTCCTGGCCCTGTTGGTACAACCTTCTCCTGGTGCCCAGTAGGTACTTTTATGAGACAGGTCTAGCTTCAGACTGATCTTTCCTCCTAAGTTAGTGAACTAGCTCACTGAGGAGACTATAAGTCCCCCAGCTAAGCCAGAAAGTCCCTGGGCTCCTCCTTCCTGTTCCACAGGCAAAAGAACTGTGTGTTTTTTAAGACATTGTGTCTGCAAGGAGCAGAAGTCCACAGTGAAAAGTTTGTTTGAAGAGGACATCAAGATACCTTGGCAGAAGAAGGAAGAGGAGAAGTGTCGGCTATGGGCCAACATTCCAAGAGGAAAGGCAATGACACTGTGCTCGTGCTGTTTTTAGTAGTTCCAAACTGTTGCTATGACAGAAGGTGCTCATCTTGCATTGCAACACAGAATAGCTCTGTCAGTCTCTTGGCAGCAGCTTCCCCAAAGACGAGAGCTCGGGCTCTTGATGAGGCTGAGGCCTTCGTTTCCTGAACAATGGCAGAGTTGGGAGCTTCTGAGTGCATTTCTGCATCGAGTGATGGTGTCCTGCCCTGTTGCCTTTACAGTTCTTAGTGAAAAGTCACTAATTCTTGTGTCACTTTTTATAAGAACTGCCTGTTGTTTTCTCAGGAGAGAGCAAAACTGATTGTAAGGTATGATTTAGTAACTGAACTAATTAGTGCTCAAAGATCTTCAGGATGTGTTTCTTGATGATGATTAGGGGAATAATAGTTTAAAAATATCCAGTAAAACTTTTTGGTTCTTTCTGCAAACCACCATGAATACATTTATGTCTTAAAGTTAACATTTAATAGCAAATTTGTAGTATGCAAGGAGAAAAATGTTGATTCTTTTATTTTTGTGGGAAAGATCTTAAAAACAAGAGTTTTATGTAGATTGTTTTTAATTACCTAGAGTATATGTTATCTTTTTTTTTTTTATCTTTTCCTGGCTTTGTCTGCTATAAACTGGAGAAGTGTTTGTGTTATTCGGAAGCAGGATAAGGCTGTGCGTATTCCTGCTGTAATTGCTAAAATGTCTCTGAGATCTTCATATTTTAATCTTTCTTCTCCATTTTTGCTTTTACTTAATCTTTTACTTGTCCAGATGTTTCTAAGATCATCTTACATAATTTAAATTAAAAATGAGGGAAGTGGGATGCAAATATATACTAGGGTTTGTCACTATTTCTGTGTTTTACATCATTTTAATTATAAGCTGCCTGGACTCATCCTGTGCGACCTGCTCCAAGTGACTCTGCTTGTGCAGTGCTGTTAAACTAGGAGATTTCCAGAGGTACCTTGTAACCTCAACTCTTCTGTGATTTAGGGCTGACCTTAAGCATTATGGTAAACACTTTTTTTTTTTTTAAGCAGTAGCTTACGCGAACTTTAGCATTTTATTCTTCTTTGAAGTCAAAGTGGATTCTGCAGGGGAATTTTGAAGCATTCACGTGACTAATGAATTTATTCTTAAAAATGCAATCCTTTTTTCAAAATTTCAGTTCCTGTTGTACCAGAAAGTACATAGGTCTGTAGCTGTTGCTATTCATACATGTCAGAAATTATGTAATGACAGCAAATGTCAAGATCTTCTGAAACGGGAAATGTCCAGTAGGTGGGGAGATAAAATCAGATGAAAAATTTGTATTAAATGACAAATTGAATTTTTTTTTTTCTAATGACAGTTCTGACAGTCCCATTTAGGGCACACTGACACTTGGCTGCTAAGTTGGGGGAGCTTGCTTGACTGAGCAAACTTCACTTGGCTTTTGAGGGGATGATGGTAAGGCACATTGCTTTATATACATATACATACATATATAGAGAAAAGCTTTGCGAATTCCTGCTCCTGTGCAGCTTTACAAGGATCTATTTGCAGTTGATTGCTGGAGCTTTCTTTTTTTTCCCCCAGTGTTTCAGAACATTCTATAAACTTAATTGCATGCATTTGCCTGTAGAAGAGGCAGGGAAGCCTGGATTTGGCGTTGGTGTGCATCTCCAAAGCTGCTTTGGCTCTAACCTGCCTCAAAGAGGAGGCGGAGCTTAGAGCACAGAGATTTGAGGTGGTGGGCATCTTTAATATTTTAGATGAAAAAAAGCATGCATGTGCTCAGAGAGGTGCTGCCTCTTCCAGCGTGCCCTGGGAGCTCAGAAATGAAGCTTTAACCAAGGGGAACTCCAGTGCGTTAGCGGTTTTGAATTTTTTTGAGCAGCCGTGTTGGTGTTTTGAAGGGTCATGTTGGTGCTCATCCTCACTCCCAGCTTACTGTACCCAAACAGTGAGTTATTTACCATGACTTTCACTTTCAGATCTCCTGTTTTTAGGAAATGTAGTGGTCTAGAAAAAGTCTGGAATTTGAAGTTAAATCACTCTTAAGACATGATGGTTTCAATATTGGGGAACTTCAGGCTGGGTCTGGCTTATGTTTCCCTCTTCTGGATAACGAAAGCCATGAATTGCCTGGCTTTTTCTGGTCAGTGAAAAGTGGTTTCATTTTAATTACCCATGGCATGATATGGGATGAAGATGGAGTACAGTTAGTTAAAAATAGCTGTGATAACATAGGTAAGTAAAATTGGAGCAAGGCAGTGAGCAGGTAGGTTCTTCCTTTCAGCATCTCCGTAAGTGCAGATTCTGCTGCCTCCATGCACAAGTTCATGCAGAAATGGAGTCATAATTTTAATAGCTTGGCAGTTATTCATGATCTTGGGAAGAAATCCTTTGGTTGTTGTTGCTGCTCATTTAAAGGAAAGTGATATTTTTTTCCAGATATTTTTTCAACACTTACAGTATACGTTTACAGTCTTCCCTCTCCCCCCATCCTAAGCTTCAGTGATTAGGATACAGATTTTTCAGCATTTTTTTCCCAGCTTTAAATGAATATCAGTGATGTTTGGGGGTTTGGTGTGGGTTTTTTTTTGTTTTTGTTTTTTGTTTGTTTTTTTTTGTTTGTTTGTTTGTTTCTGTTTGGTAATAATTTAAAAAAAATCGTGCTTCTAATAAATGCATAGGAAAAGGGATCTGCATAACTTAACACCATCAGGTTCTTCAGTATGTGTGTCTTATGCAGCTTTAAACATGTTTAAAGCCGCCTATCTCATGTGCTGCTCTGTAGTCACGTTTTCGTTCTGAAATTATAAAGTTGCTTGTGAAATGCAGATTCCTGTAGTTAGGGAGGATGTGAAAGATGTCTTAAGACCATTTCTGTGTGCACGTTTTGCAGTTTGCTGTGTAGACTCTTCAGGTGCTGTTGTTCCTGAAACAGCTGCTCCTGCATGATAAACTCAAAACTCTGCAAAGAAATCGTCTCAGGTTAGTGAACAAATGAGAGTTTTTTCACCTGGTTCTGCCCCTTGAAGGGCCTGTAGAAGAGTGGAGAAGGGCTGATCCAGTGATTCAAACAGAGATTGAGTGCTGGGGGGGAAACACGCTCAGTTCTTAGCTCCACTCTGTGCTTGCCAGAATGGTTTGGCCAAGTCACAGATTTATTTAATCTGTTTTTTAAAAACAGGGATAATACTTCATTGGCGGGGGCAGGGCATGATGAAATGACTATGTTCTTCCTTAGTGTTCTCTCCAGACCTGCACTTGGCCTTTTGGAATGAGCGCTGTCTTCCTTGTGTTCCCAGGGGCTGTCAGGTCTGTTGGTGCCGGTGCTCCAAGCTTCCTGACATACATTGCTCCTGTGTGAATGCAACTGGTTCAGAACTTCGGTGTGCCGTAGGGTGCGAAGGACACTCTGTCTGAGATGCTGTGTTGGTTTTGGGTCAGTACTTTGGAGTTTTCTAATGAAAGATGTTAATGAAGTGCAGAGCCTTTCTGTTTTTATTTCTGTGTCGATCCAGTTGTGGATGAGATCTTCGAAGCATTGTTACCACTGTGCAAATGGGTTTTATTCCTAGTGTAGTTTCTAGCATGGGTATCTTCTCTAGAGAAGTAGAAATCATTTTTGCAGAGAATGTAAACATTCTCTAAAATCCCCCAAAGCTCTCAGGTTTTGTCTTGGATAGTTTTGTGCTGAGTTCATAAATAAGTCCCTTCCCTAGAGGCGGCAGTGGACCCTGTTGGCAGGCGCAGGGTGAAGCTGCTTGGGAGCAGCAAAGAGCTGCCGGGCTGCTGCACCGCAGTGTCCCCTGAACCTGCCCCTGCCATCACACTGTCCTTCTTGAGGGCTCGTATTTGTAGCTGAGCTTCGGGAATCTCAGGCTTGCTCTTTCCTTGAGGAGGTGTCACTCAGCATGGCTTCCATCCTCTCTGAATGAGGTGCCTACATCGTGGAAGGCTGTGCCTGGACTCCCTCTAAATTCAGTGCAGAATAGGCAGTGCTGCGGTTACCCTTTGCTTCTCAGTATTGTCACTGTACAACGGCAATGGTTAACTCCTGGACAGTTTTCCATGTGTGTGACTGTGACATATGGTGTTAAAGTGTGCCCATTATTTTTCTTATTTTTTATCCTTCCACACTTTTCATGCTTCAACCTTCAAATATCCTTGAATTGGGGAGCTGGGTGTGGTCTGAGAAGGAAGGCTTAGGAGGGCTTCTTGAGGGGTCTTCTCCAAAGACAGCGTGTTGTCCATTGCTCTCATTTGCTCTGTGGCCTTCAGTGGCTTTGTCACAGAATCACAGAATAGTTGAGGTTGGAAGGGACCCCTAGAGATTATCTAGTCCAACCCGTCCTTCTCAAGCAGGAACACCTAGAGCATGTGGCACAGGGTAGCATCCAGGTGGGTTTGGAAGAGCTCCAAAGAAGGAGACTCCACAAGCTCTCTTGAGAGGCAGCCTGTTCCAGGGCTCTGTCACCCTCACAGTAAAGAAGTTCTTCCTCTCATGGAGATGGAACTTCCTGTGTTTTGATTTGTACCCATTACCCCTGGTCCTTCCACTGGTCACCGCCGAGAAGAATTTGGCCTCAAAAGAGTTTGTCGTCTTGAGTGGTTCTTGAGCATCCATCCACAGCAGTGATGAAGACGTGTGAGTTGGTCTGTGCTGCAGAGCAGCCCTTGGTTGGAAAGTTTCCGAGGGGTCTCTGCATCCTCACTACACCAGGGCAAGGAGAGGAAAGCAGAGCCATCTAAATATCCTGCAGAGTGCAGCTGGGTAAAAGACTCATCTCAAAATACAATATAAAGTCTTGAAATAACCAGCCCAGCAACATAATCAGAGTGAAGCGGATAGTCAACAGCCTTGGGACATCAGGCATCCTTAGGCAGGAGATGGTGAAACGTGATTAATTCCCGTGGCTTTGGGAGAGGAGGCTGAAACATATCAAACCTGCCTCACGTGGTTAAGGAAGAGGATAAAGGGGAAAACCCAGCTGTGCTGCCTGCTCCAGGCTGCAGTTGGTAGGATTCAGGAATAAAGTGTGTCTTGTGCAGCTCCGCCTCCGCGGGGAGCTGCTCTCTGGGGAAGGCTAAGGTACTCTGGCCGTGGGGTGCAGGCGTCCGCCAAGGCAACACGCAGCCTTTTGGCTACAGAAGTAACTACCAGCTGAGTCGGAAGGGTTTTTCTGTGCTTATGTTTGCATCAAAACACAGCACCGCGATGCTCCTTCAGCCAGCTTCCCCCTTCTGTTTTTACTGCAACAAATAGAAAAATGCCAAGCACCGTCTGCATTTAGCTACTTGTCTCCTAGTGGTTTGGTCCGCTCTGCGCCTCGCTTTTATTTAGCAATGGACAATATTCATAGAATCATAGAACGCTTAGGGTTGGAAGGGACCTCTAGAGATCATCTAGTCCAACCCCCTGCATTGCTGTTAGCCTGCTCCACATAAGCTTCTGAATGCCCACCAGTGTCCTATGACCAGGGCTAGGGTGCCAGGCAGGCGCAGCTGGCTACTTTGGTGGCAAAGCAGGGGTTTTAGTCAGTCTGTTTCTGTTTAGCTCTGGTTACCAGTGGTCTGCTTTGTTGGAAAGGGTTTTTGAGTGATCTTTAGTGTCTCGGTGAAAGTTTGCACTTGCATATTTGGGAATAGGAAACGATCACTAAATGCAGATAACTGGAAGGAAGAAGGAATGCTATTAAAAAGAAAATCTTGTTGCAAGTGTTTTGTTTCTGTTTTTTTGTTTGTTTTTTTATTTTTTAACAGGAAACTGTTGTACTATAGAGCTAGTCTGCCCCACAGGGACTTGCAACAACCATTTGAAAATTGGCAGAGGTAGGGGCCTGTTATCTTTTGGACGCCTCTGAATTTGTTTTTACAGTTTAGGACAAAATTTAAGGATCCAGACCACACAACCTGCCTCTCAGGCGCCTGGCTTTTGTGTACTGAAATGCTAAATACTCGAAAATGCAGTGTTTCCATAGGCGGAGTTTCTTTTGTATTTGCAGGCTGGGGAGCCTCAAATTCCAGAGGCATTACATGAGCAGTTTTAATGAATTAGTGTCTGGTTTTCCTGCAGCAGATGTGACAAGCAGCTTTATAAGCTGCTTCCCATCGATCGCTGTTTTCCAGCTCTTTTGTGTCTTTCTTTTGCTTAGAGAAAAGCAAGGAGGAGCTTGGTTTCTACAGTAACTGCTGCCTACATTCTTGCCTGCAGGCCAATTTCTTTCTCAGTTCCTGCAGCCTGTGCAGGGCTACTGTATTGAATTTCTTTATTTTATTTTTCCCCCTATCCTTTTTGCCGGTTTAAATATTTTGCCCTATAAGAAAAGGGGTGAGAGTGCGGTGGGAATTTGTGTTTGATATATGGATTTCTAATTAATGAGAGTGCATTTGCAGGGCTGCAGCAAAACTCGCTTTTTTTCTTTCTTTTCTTTCTTTTTTTTTTTTTTTTTTGCTGCTGCTGATCAATGCCAATATTTCTGGGGTCAGTAGTTATAGGAAATTAATTGGTGTCTGACAGCTTAAAGCAGGATCTTTGAAATTTGGCATAGCACTTTAGTCACTGCTCGATCTGTAGCAGAAGAGTTGGGGAGAGGTAGCGAGATCAGCATTAAATCATTCATGGAATCCATTGCGTTTCAGTGAAATTTGTTGCAGTTGGACAGTTTAAGCACGTGTCCTTTTTGGGCTTGACTTTTAAATGTCCTTTCTTAGAGAAACTGCGGTGAATGTGAGGTTAAACATTCATTGCTTCTGATTGTGTTACCTCCTTACATGTGAAAGAAGAGCTGAACCTCCGTTTGAAACCAGAATGGAGTTTTAGTACTCAGGTTGTATTTGATGCTTGGAGTTTGGGAATATTCCCATCAACCATCCTTGATTTTATAGCATCTTTTGGCACCAATAGGCTTGTTCCAGATCCTTCCACACGTGTGTTTGCGCCGACCTGTAGTGACAACCAGCAACTCTGCAAGATTCTCATGCACTTGCCAAAACTCGAACAGAGAAAAACCCAGCTGCATTTTCTTGAGCTAGTAACGTACAATGGGTTTAAAATGTCAATTCTGCTTTAAAGCAATTTAATTCATCCTTTTAATAAATGTCATTTTTGTTGATTCCGTTTAGGTCAAAAGAAGACGTTTCCCTTCTGCAAATGCACCACAGTATTGGCCCACAGTTCAGTTATTTTTAAGGCTTTGGCCTGTGTTTAACTTCTGGAGGTGAATAATTTAGTATGTGTGTTCTTAGTGTTGAATGATCAGAAACTTTTTGGTGTAAAGTTCAGAAGATAGTAAAGTCAGACAAGGCAATGCCAATTCTTCTTACCAAGGACGGGCTGAGCAGAGCAACCGCTGGGGCCTTGGCAAGGGAGTAGCTGCTCTTTCCCAAGGTGATAAAAGCTCCTGCTTCTGGGTATTGCCAAGAGGCAGGTTGCAGCTGCTCATAGTATTTCCATATGTGTCATGTTGCCCTGTGAGGGGAACCAGCTCCAGTTCTTCTAAGGTGCCCCTTTCCTCAGCCTGGTACAGCACAATATAAAGACTATTCAACAACTAAATAATTTACATAAAATGGTACTTTATCTAAAGAACTTTTTCCCTCTAGCTTATTTATAACTGTTTTATAAGGAGTCGTCTTTTAGTCCTTGCTGATTTACAGATCTATTTGAAAAAATAGGTAGTTTAATGAGAGTGACTTTCCTAATAGTCTGCAGTGATGAAATTGCTAAGAATTGAAGCCACCAAGTGAGCCAGGAGGTGCTAGTGCCGTGTGGTCTCACAGGCAAGAATTCATCCCTTGCATGAGAGTCCTGCAGATTGTCCTTTAAAAACACCGTGCCTCTGTGGGTGTTTGCATGCCCCCTGGTATGGACGTGCTTGTCTTGATTTGGGTTGGAAAAGGTGGCTGGTAAGCAATACCCTTGGCTTAGTTACAGAGGTCACCCTCCCATGGCAGGGAGGCTTTGTAATATGGCAATTTCTGTGATTCCTTAGTTCTCTAGTAAAGATAAGGCTGGAAAAGGAGGTATCAACAGCATCAGTGTTGTCTCCTCTCCTGTCAAAGGAAACCTGCACTGAAAAAAACTTGTCTAGTGGTACAGGTGATAGTGATTCTAATGTCCTTGTTTTGGATCCCAAGGCTGGGAGAGAATAGGCATCCTCGTTTTCAATCGGTTGATGTTTTCATTTAGCAGGATTGCAGATACATAATTAGGTTTTCTCCACAGCACTGCTGAAGGAAAGTAGGCAAATACTGGAAATACCGATGTGACAAATGCGTCCGAGCTTTGCATGTTTTCCAGCAAGGCTGTTACCTGGTACCCTGCACAGATGCTGAACTCTTTAAATAGCAGTAATGCCTAGACTGGCAGGTCCCCATTGCTCTGAATGCTGCAGAGATAGCACTAAGTCTTGTTTCTTGGGAATTATTTGAAATGGTGTGATGCTTCTTGTGCCATTTCCTGCCTCTTACCCTTTCTAAAAGTAACTGCAGTCTGTATGAGGAGGTACGTCTCAGAGCAGAAGGCAAGGCCTGTGCTGCTGCTTTTGTTTTTCCTCCTCCTCCCTCCAGTATACCCAGGGTGGGTATCTTGTGTCTTGGGGTGAAATATCACGGCATGTGTGCATGTGCGTGGCAAGAAATGCAGCACAAACTACATGCTGTTCCAATCCCATGTTAAAAACCATGCTTAGATTAAGAAGGGAAAAAGCAAAACGTGCGAGAGTCTTTGTGTTTTTCACATGTAGTTACACACTCCTTCCCGTTCTTGCATCACTTTTGAATGATTTTTTTCAGAGCAGTGATGGCTTCTGTTTACACGATGCATCTTGCACCTGAACGTCTTCCTGGCCCTGCTCCAGAGCACTCACATTTCCTCACTTTATAAAACCCAAAAGAACTGCTTTTAAAAATGTTTTCCCAGGGCTGTTTCTAGCTAGCGTGCTGTTGGCAAAAGCCTCTGCGTCGTGTGGAAGACAGGGTAAAAACAACCGCGTTCAGTGCCAGTGCAGACAAACAGCTTAATTTAAGCAAGAGAGGGAGTAAAGTTACCCGGGCCGTGTTTTGGGGGCCGCTTTTGTTGAGAGAAAATAAAGTGTCTTGTTTGCTTGAGCTGTATTTATTGAGAAGTTATAAATAGTCTCTTCTGTGCATTGGCTTCCAAGGGCTTGCACACAGTGATGTGCAGAGGCAAATGCTTACAGGTGCATAAATTATATTTTGCAAATGAAAAAAAAAAACCCACAGTATTTACACACTGTTTATTTAATGTTGAGATTGTCATTTAAATTTGAGGGGGGTGGGTGAAGTGTAGAAACTGGTGATTTATAAAAATGGGCAATTTATTGAATATTAACTGTTAAATTCAGATGTAAATATAGAATATATCTGTTGTAGTACAACAGCAAAATAGCCTGCAAATGTGCAAATGCTGAAAGTTAGACGTGTTTAAACGAGTATTTTTAAAAAGGGAAGGGCAAGGAGAAGCTTTTTAGACAAGCATGTGAAACTACATAGGCTTCTGGTCTGCAGACGTTTATGTTTCCTATTAGTTTTGATATTACGGGTGCACTTGCTTGTTTGCAGAAGCCAGCCTTCATTACTGCTACGCAGCGGTCTCACATCGTCCTTTAGGGATAACTGGAAGACCCAGATGAACTACAGGAAATGCAGAGACGGGCCGTAGACCAGCACTTGTGACAAATAAGTGATTTATTTATATTTCTGCTCCAAATTTAATAAATAAATAAAAGAACATCTCCTGAAATGCTGGTGCTCACAGTTAATTACAGAAGACAACACATACAAGTTGCGCAGAAGTAGTTACTTCCAGCAAGCAAGTTGCTTATACTGTGTGTGTTTTTTTTTTTTTTTTGTCTTTTCCAGCTGTACTTTCAGGTTTCCCAGCACGAACATCAAGATCACATTCACAGCTCTGTCCAGTGAGAAGAGAGAAAAGCAGGAGGCACCCGCATCCCCGGTGAAGCCTGTGCAGCCCCAGATCTCGCCCCTGACGATAAACATTCCAGACAACATGGCGCACCTGATCAGCCCCCTCCCGTCTCCCACAGGAACCATCAGGTATCGAAATCTGCCCGGGGCCTGTGGGGCTGCAGAATTAACACTTTTCAAGTGTTTTGCTTCTGTGGTAAAATGTAAGTTGAAGCTCAGGGTAACCACCCTCAGACACCATGGCTAGACTTCTGCTTGTGAAGACAGTTACGTGAGCAGCTTTTCATATTCTCATTGAATTGGTGAGAAGTGTAGCACTTTGCTAAGGATTCAAGCTCCTAGAACAGCAAAGGAATGGCAAACTTTCTTGCCTTCCACATACTTTAGAAAGTTTAGATGTGTTTTTACTTTTTAACTTTTTATTGCTTATGGGAATACTTTGAATGAGATAAATCTCAGCTATACCCTTTTGAAGTATTTTGATATCCACTGTCTCCTTAATTTCATATATCCTTAAGTGTCAAAGTGTTTTGATCCCCACAGCCTCCTTAAGCTCATCAACAGGAAAAAAAAAATACTATTTTTTACCAGTTATTCATCATTACAATGGGAAACAAACTGATTTCTGGCATCAGAGAGGATTTGTTCTTGAGTAGTCATTGCTGGAAGTAAATGGACGCCTTCTGGAAAATTATTAAATGTAATATGAGGAGTTTAGAATAGGAAAAGCTTTTTGCATGGGGAGGGAATTTGAGTTTGGGACTTGCTGTCCTGTTTAATGTTGTAATTGAAGCTGTCACCTGGCTTTTGTTTTTTGGGAGCAAATTCACTTACATATAAGCTAGCAGTCCTTTCAAACTCATAAAACTTCTTCAGACAAAATTTTTAAAAGTAGAAAGTTCAGGGGCAAAAACGTCATGTGAATGCACGGAAAGTTATGTTTTAGAAATTGAATACAAGCTTTTGAAAGTTTTGTTCTTCTTTCTTACATCCTGTATCTTCATTTTAGTGAACCACTACAAAGATCATATGGTTGTTTTTTTCTTCTTAATTGTCGATTTTGTTAAAGAAATTTGAATATAAAGGTAATTGACTTCCTGCTTGCCAACATTTTGATCTCAATACTATAGTGTTGAGAGTGTCCACCATATAAATGGTGGAAGTAGAGAGAAAAGAGATCTAGACTTGACTGTATAACAAGTTTGCTTTCTTATTAAAGTTCAGGGGAAACGTATCTTGCCGAAGAAATACAGAGCAGCTCATAAATATTTCAGATAATACCACGTATATCACCACAGTCTTTGCCTCACTATGAATTTTGTAATTCTCTTCAGGGCTTTCATGCACCTGTTGAGCTACCATTTATTACAGGGGAAGAAAAAGCTGACAGTTTTGAATCTATTTTGAGAGCAAAGCTTGACAGTTTCTCTTCAAATCATCCTGTTTAGTAGAAGACTTGTAAACTTGCTTTGATTATACCATATGTGTCGCTTTGTCAATATATGCTAAAGGGAACTCAGTAGGATGTTGTCAGTTGGTATGTGAAAACATAGAACAGCAGTGACCTATATTTAAAAAAAAAAAGGGGGGGGGGAGTTACACATTTTTGGCTCTAGTCAAGGATTCTTTGATGCAGAGCTCTAGAAATCCTGTGTTCCTTGTATGGTGTATCACAAGTAGCAAATCACTGGTGCAGGATTTCTGGTGATGAAAAGCTTGAACCCAAGTTTTTTTTTAATACATATATGCATACACACATACAAAAGAACATGGCAAGAAGCTTTCCAGGCCAGGCAACAAACAAAATATGGCAGATCAGAATTTCTTAAAGCTTTGTTGTATAAAGCTACGTAAAATTTGCTACCTTTATTTTTTTCACTGACATTTTAAACCATAGGTGAAAATGATTGAAACATTGTCTCTGGAGGTAAAGAGGGAACAGCGGGCTGTGCTTCTTTTAAAAAAAAAATGTGTGTGTGTGTATGTTAAAGCATATATTTATATTCATATATGACAGTTGTTGTCAGTTAATATATATGTATGTGACAGACAGTTGACTGACTTCAACTCTGTCTTCAGCGATTCAAAAACATACATACTTTTTATAAAAATTATCCCTGTATTGTAATTCACTTGTTTGGTGGTAATTTTTACTGTGTAACAGGGGTTCCAGTATTTGTTCTGTTGACTTAATACTGAGTAAAACTAGACCAGTCACTGCTAATGTATCATATTTATAGGTGTCTGTGTAATTTTTAAACATGCAAATGTATGTGTTTGTATACACATAGTTGCAAACACTTAAAATCATGTAGTTTTATATTTAAATAAGAGGACTTTTTTCTCTCTCATGGCTGTAACATTATATTTTCTCAAGTCTGCAAATATACATGAGACATGTTCTCTTTTGAGCAGACTGAATACAAGCTGGAATTTCATGCAAGGTCTGTTTCTTGTTTTCAATGAGTGTCTTTAAATTTGTGGTTGTTTCAGCAGTTAAGATGGACTTTTTGTGTTGGCAAATTCTACACAAATACAATGCAGCCAAATAAATCAGTTAATCCTTCTTCCTTTGAGAAGGAACATCTGAGTCATGTTTGACAGGTTTCTTCCTCTAGTGATTTTAATTCGTGTGGATGAGGTATAAATGCTTGGAAAATGGGTTTTATAATGGCAATGATGACAGATACTTAACTGCTGGCCAGAAGCTCTAGTGGTGGGCTCTTCTGAGAGAGGAGGGAAAAAAAAAAAAAAAGCAGCTTTTTGATTAGACCTCGTGTGGTGATATACTGTATAACAAAATAGTAGGATCTTCTCTTATGCTCTACAGTGCTGCAAATTCCTGCCCGTCTAGCCCCCGTGGTGCAGGCTCTTCAGGGTACAAAATGAGTCGTGTAATACCAGCTGACCTACATTTAATGGCTGACAATTCGCAGTCAGAAAATGACAAGGAAGCTTCAGGTGGAGACAGCCCAAAGGTAAACAGTGGTTGTGGTCGCATGGTTGCAATCCTTAGTCCGGTCTAAAGTGAATGTAACTCTGGAACTCTGGGGAATTTTGTTTGCCAAACTATCTGCACAAAGCCACAATTTGTCACTGAACACTTGAAAAATAACAGAGATTTTTATGATCAGATGTGGCCTTTTTTTTTTTTTTTTTTCCCCTTCCCATTTGGGAAGGGACAGTGTTCATTTTTACTAATATAGTTATTAATAAGCATTTGAAAATAAGCATTCTTCAATGTTTGAGTTTGCGGTATTTATGATTATCTTTCTGCTGATCGAAAGAGCTAAATGTTACTAGCTGCTGCTTTCAGTTCAAGATTTGGGTTATGCAGAAATGCCTTAAATCCAATTAATTGGGTTTTGTTATTTTAATTTAGGAATGTGGTATCTTTAAAGCTTCTTGATGCAGACTTTTTTTTTTTTTTTTTCCTTCTCTCCCCTTATACAGGATGACTCTAAGCCACCTTACTCCTATGCACAGTTAATAGTACAAGCAATTACAATGGCACCTGATAAGCAGCTTACACTAAATGGAATTTATACGCACATAACTAAAAACTATCCATACTACAGGACAGCAGACAAGGGCTGGCAGGTAAAATTATTATTATTATTATTATTTTAAATTTCTTAGTAATGCTGGTGGCTCTAAAAGGTCATTGACAGTATGTAAAACATGTAAATTTATTTTCAGTTCTAGCCTAACAGCTCTTCTTAAAAAGTTTGTCATATGAGTGGGCCATTAAAGTGTTTGTATGTTATTTTTTTTCCCAATTGCAAGAGCTCCAACAGAGCAGAGAATGTAAATTATCCTGTGCCTGAAACATTCCTTTATTCATAAAACACTAGTCTCCAAACCTCTAGTGGGGTTGCAGGCAGACTTTTGTGGAAGAAAAGCACCAACTAGTCCTGTGGATTTGAAAATATGCATGCTCTCTAGGAACATAGTTGGGTTTTGTAGCTTATAATTTTGTGCACATGTGTATTCCTATCTTAAGATAAAATTAATACATTAAATGTTACATGTGCAGACTTATTTGGAAGTGACGGTCTCGACCGTGCAGCGCAGAGACTTGTTGCTCTCCAGCACTGTCAAGTCTCTTTCTCATTTGGGCAGCACTGTCCGTTTGTGAACTTGCTCATTCCCTGCTGTGCTGGACCAGACCTCAAATGCTGTTTAAAAAAAAAAAAAAAAAAATTCCTGCTTTCTCTGTATTTTGAAAGAGACCAACCTCAGCATTTGCCAGAATGACTAACAGAGCATGAATCAGCTTCACAAACTCCTAGCAGATCCGCGTTTGAGGCCCGGGGCCTTTGCTGGTGTTTTAAGCGAGTCTGGCGAGCCCAGCCTGGCTTTTCAGGCTGGGTAGCGTTCAGCCCGCGCTGTCCATCATGCAGGATTGGGTTCCTTCGGCTGCTGCTCAGTACGCACCATGCAGTAGAATTTGCACTGAAGTTATTTTCAGGGAATAAAATTTGGAGAGACTGGGGGAGGGGGAGAGTGAGGAAGTGCCACTGCTCTGCTTCCTGTACCCGTAGGAGACTAGAGACCATGGCAGAGGAGCAGCTCTTAGGGATCAATCCTGCACTTGTCCTAGGGCCCATGTGAAAGCTGTATTGCTCTTACAAGAATTCCAATATACAGCTGGGAATGTCGCTTTTATTAACTTTTTGCTAATGATTTACCTAGGACAGGACTTAGGACCTCTAACTAGGAAGAACCCAGTAGTTTGAATCGCCCCTTTCCCCCTTTTACACCCAAACAATGCAGGATTCTGGCTGTAGCTGCACCAGCAGATCTCTGTTTTCACTAGGACCAAGTTTTTAAAATGTTTTTGTGCTTTTTGTTTACTCTCCTGGAATATCTGTGTATATAGCACTCCTTTCACACAAGTACCTTGTAACCAAATACATGCACATAGTATTACACATAGTTCAAGCATTGGTACTTAGATCAGCATGTGTATTTAGAGGAATAAGACCTAGCAAAAATGAGATGGTAGACACAGGCACATACTATGTTCCGGAATAATTAGTGCCTGCTCATAAGAACAAGTAGAAAGTTGAAAATCAGCTGCTGTTCAGTAAGTAGGCACATACAGCACTGCTGGAAGGCTAACAGGTATAGCCTGAGCCGCAGCAGCCATGCTGGCTTCGAGGTATTAGAATACAGTTAGTATAACTAATATTGATGCTTTAAATAATATTTGAAATTACATGTATGTATTATTAACATACACATACACATATATGTGTGTTGTACCTAAATCCTGTACCTCCATAAACAGTATTAAGATATTTCTTGACAGTGAGGGTGACAGAGCACTGGAAGAGGCTGCCCAGAGAGGTTGTGGAGTCTCCTTCTCTGGAGATCTTGAAAACCCACTTAGACACAGTCCTGAGCCACATGCTCTAGGTGACTCTGCGTGTGCAGCAGGTTTGGACCAGATGATCTCTAGAGGTCCCTTCCAACCTTACGTATTCTATGATCTCTATCCTTTATTATTATCAAAGTCTGATTTTGTAGGGGACCTGAATCCTCTCACTGGCCTTATTTTAGCAGGTCCTTTTGGATTTAATCTTTTATTCTAGCATATGGAGGAATAAATACAGTTCATAAATATGTTCTTGGCACGTTTCTTCTGTTTCACTTTTTGGCAGGGAAAACCATATCTGGTTTCATCAATTTGCATTTAAGAAACCATACATGGTTATCATTGCTTTAAGTTTTCAGAATTTGCCACCAAGGTCGTGAACTCAGACATTTAAAAAAAATAGCTTTGAAAAAACGATTTGTGTTTGATTTTTTGCAATTTTTGAAGACTTTCTGTTAATATAAAGCTTTTTTTGCAGTTTCTCTTCCCATTTTCCCAGAAAGATTTTGGATTTATACATTTGAAAAACGGGACATGCTCAAAGCTGAAAGCTGAGCACAGATACAGCCACTTACTATAGAGCGTTAGCAGTTTCCTACATCTTTATCAGAGTTTTGAGTTTTTGCAGCTAAATGAGATTGAAGCAGCATGCAGGAGCAGAGTAGGAAGGTCCTGCTGAAGCGCTGCATTAGGCCCTGCTGCCATGTGTTGCTTTTTGTAAACATGCTGAACCCTTGTCATCCTTCCTGAGGCAGGTGGAAGGTGGGGGAACTCCCAGCCATCCAACTGCACTTGCAAATTGTGTAACTTAACCTTTTCCTCATGTATTACGGAGATTATCATGCAGGATTGCAGTCAGTATCTGATGAGTTTTAGTCATCCTCTCCAAACCGTCTGACACTTTTTTGGACACCTGAGGACTGTTTTATACTCAGATATGGGTAGTGTTGCAATTTCTAGAGAGTTAAATGGAATTCCTGTTATTACTTTGTTAGCAAACTGTTGTTTAATGATTGGGAAAGACCAGGGGGGGAAAAAAATAAAGATGCCAGAGGCCTTCCTTGGGCTCGTGGCATTGCCTTTGCGACGCTCAAGCTGGTTGCATGAAGGAATTAAGAGCTGCGCCCCAGGTCTCCTATGGCACAGACTGCTGCGCTAGGCCACCTGCTGACTTGAGAAAAAGTTATATGAATTCTGCGTTATTTTTTTATGTTCCATAGAATTCAATACGCCACAATCTCTCTCTGAATCGTTATTTCATCAAAGTCCCGCGTTCCCAGGAAGAACCAGGCAAAGGCTCATTCTGGAGGATAGACCCTGCCTCTGAAAGCAAATTAATAGAGCAGGCTTTTAGGAAAAGGCGGCCTAGGGGAGTGCCTTGCTTTAGAACCCCTCTGGGACCACTCTCTTCTAGGTAAGGAAAACCAGCTCAACACCCCCACTCTGGCTGTTGTTTAATTGCCAGGCTGACGCGGACTTGCTCGTTTGTGCTACAGTCACTAGTTTAGCTCATTTAATTTTGCCCAGACTCGGTATTTGAGTTCGGTATGGCTTTACGAGGAGGCTGCCCCATTCTCCAGGCAAGGCAATGATGAAATATCAGCTGTTTCTTAAAAATGACAAGTCTATATTTTGTCGGATAGCATTTTCACGGTACCTGCGGTGGGGAAATAACATGGGTTTGAGTTATTCAGCACACCAATCAGAGCCTTCCTGCAGGTGCAGGTTGGGTTCTGACTTGCCTTTCAGGCAGGGGTTTGCTCATTGTTCTTCTCCCTGGGAGAAACGCTGCTAATGCTTTGTGCGTGGGTTAGACAGCCTGCCCGAGAAAGCATCCACCCCTTCTGTGCCATTAACTGCAGCTGAAGTTTTGCGTTTAAAGGCGGTTCTTGGGCAGCGGCAAGGTCACGGATGAGCGCGAGCGCGCTCGCCGGGAGGCAGAGGTGCCCCCCCGTGGGCAGCGTGTGGTACGGGCGCTTTCGAGCAAGGTCACTTGGAGTTAAAACACATCAGCTGCTGCTTTCGTTTTTAAATGCAGAAGTGCTCCAGCCTCTCCGAATCACTCTGGAGTGTTGTCCGCACATTCAAGCGGAGTGCAGACCCCTGAGAGCCTGTCTAGGGAAGGATCACCAGTCCCCATGGAGCCCGAGCCGAGCGCTATCCAGCCAAAACTAGCAGTAATACAAGAAGCACGATTTGCACAGAGTGCCCCAGGTGAGAATCCCAGGGAAAGCAGCCGAGGGTTGTGGGTGGGGGAGGGTTTGTATGTTAAAGCTACTTCAAATATACAGCAAAACACCAGCATGTATTCAACCTGTTAACAGTGGGAGCGAAGCCTTGAGAAACATGTAAACGTGTCTAGTATGTAGCGTCTGCGGACACACAGGCGTGCTTATTATCTGTATATTGTTCCAGAGCCCTCTATGCCTTTGTACGAAGCAGAGACTGTACTCCCACGCTGTACAGGACTGTATGGTCTTGTAACGGTCATCGTTTCCCTTGGAAACAGGCTCTAGCTGGTTTAGAAATAATAAATTAATGGGTTACAGTACTAAGCAAATGTCTTGTTTAACGGTCACGTGTATTTTTGGTTGTTGCTTTCATTCATGATAAGAGTCTTCCTCTGCTGGGGGAGAAGGGATAGTGGGAAAGGGAATTCTTTGTTCCATCACTCTAGTTGATATGTGTTTTTTTCCATTCATTTTTTTGGTGATATTCCCCCCCAGAATTGCAGTGACTCTCTTAATATTTCCAGAATTTGTGGCAAAGACAAGCAGCAGCAACCAGGCTTTCCTGGTCCTGTTTTTGTGCAGTTGCAGAGGTGCTCCACAAAACTCCTGAAGCTCATATTGGTTTTCAGTGGAAAGTAGTTTTACTAAGCAACTATAAAACATAACTTTGGTGGTCTGGTTGCTCTTAGAATAGCACTGTGTCCTAATCTTTATTGTCCAGTTTTATTTTTTGCGTCGTTGAGGCATTAGTCAAGGCAGCAGTCAATCCTTCAAGGCTTTAGTGTTAAGTGTGAAAGAATAACTGTCCTAGCAGAAATTGTTCAAATCTGCAGCCTAATTTTTACTGTTTTTTTGCTAGGATCACCTCTCTCTAGCCAACCTGTTTTAATTACTGTACAACGGCAGCTACCACAAACTATTAAACCTGTCACCTACACTGTTGCAACTCCTGTGACGACGACAACATCTCAGCAGCCTGTAGTCCAGACGGTTCACGTTGTTCACCAGATACCAGCTGTGTCTGTCACAAATGTGAGTGGATTAGCACCAGCAAACACTTACACTGTAGCTGGACAGGCAGTAGTCACACAAGCTGCGATGGTAACGCAGCCCAAGGTGGAACCTCAAGAGAATGGAGACCACAAGGAAGTGAAAGGTGAGATCATGTGAGGTTGGCGCTCTTGGCAGTGCTTTTGCTGGAGGGTTAGGGTTTGAAATGTCCTTCAAGATGAACAGCTGAAATGCTTGGCTAGACTATTGATTTTGCATAGTTTCTCAGTTTTTTGTGACATAATTTCTCTGATATGTTGAGGCTAGTAATAAAGCAGAATATTATTTTTCACTGAATATCTGATTTTTTGTAAAATCAGGTGATTTTGTTTTGTTTTTTACATGCTTGTTTTAACAGTGATTTTTCTTCTGTTTTTCAGTTAAAGTGGAGCCTATACCTGCTATTAGTCATGCTGCAATAGGAGCTACTAGTCGGATCATTCAGACATCTCAGCCCACACCCCTACAGACAGTTACTATAGTGCAACAGGCACCTCTAGGTCAACACCAGCTACCAATAAAAACTGTAACGCAGAATGGAACGCACATAGTACCCATCACCACTGCGATACAAGGACAAGGCAACACTGGTGTGTATTGTATCCAAAAAGTCTCTCGCTTTATGAGTGTTAAAACTTTTCCAAGTGCCCATTGCTGAGTCATTTTGAATTGTAGTCTCGTGCCTTTTAAAATTATTCTGAGTGCTATCAAAACTGTACAAAAAATAGGTTAAGACCTTGTAAGGGATCGTTTCCTCCCTCTTGGTAGGAACTCACATTTCGTTGATGCTTACCTGAACTGCTATTTGTTCTTTTTGGGCTCCTTTTAGGGATGCACTTAGTGATGACACTCCATCTTCCCTTCCCAGTAAACTCAGAATAAAAGCAAGTTTTAAAAGAAGTTACTGTAGAACAGTGCCATTAAAATGGTAACTGCTTCCCAATGCTTTGGTCAAGAACCAGCAGAAGGAAAGCAGTGCAGAACTTGGCCTTGCAGGCTGGCTATTTCCACTTTTACACTGAAACTGTGGAAAGCAAGATGCTAAAATTGACAAGCATTCGGTAAGCTTTGAAATGGTTCTCGTCTGTCTGAACGTGGCCTTTCCCTTTGCAGCCTCGGCAGCCGGAGTGGGTGGCAGTGCAAACTCCATCACAGCTTGCACGGATGCGTTTAGCTTTGGTTTGTGGGTGAATATAATTTGTTTCAACAATTTCACTTTGAGATAATGTTACCTGGTACTGCAGTAACATACTTTTTGTGAAAAAAAGTCTTATGGGAATAATTTTAGGCTATTAAGTCAATTTATTACGTATGTTTCATCTCTGAAATCTTACTTATGGAACAAATGATTTCCTTAGCTTCCTTTTTTTGCCATTTTCATAACAGTGGTTTTCCTACCCAATTTTGGTACCTGTAGATCAGTGTTCTGTTTCACTTCCAGCTTCAGTAAAGCAAATCAGTCGGCTCCAGGTTTCACTGTACGCTCTTCTTGTCAGAAGGTGGTGAGTGAATTGAGCCAAGTCATGTGAAATACACTGAAAATTGTATTTTAAAAGTTAAAAAAAAATCTTTTTGTTGTTTACTCTGAAACCTGAACAGATGTCACTGTGTTTCCTTAGGAAAGCCTGATGGCTGCTCAGCATTTTTAAGCAGACTGATTTGGTGCAGAAATACAGTTCTAGTGCAGAAATACAGTTCTAGTGCAGCTGCCTATTTCAGCCTGTGTTGAGTGTACTTGAAGTCACAGGGCTTTTCACTGTGAAATTTCTGGGCTTACATGTCCTGCGAGATGCTCACATTTTGCATGTGTTCCCATTCCTGATGTCTCTGTTGCAGTAATTCCTAAAGCAGGTAATTCCTGGGCAAAATATTCAAAGGGGGATCGAGATCTACAAAAATACACCGATTGGTCTGTATGTGTATGTGCACGCACAGATCTGTATTTGCACATGCACATCAGTATTTGCACATGCAGATGTTTTGTATGTGTCTGTCTGGGGAAAGCAGTGGTGTAGCCTGAAAGCCAAGCAGTCTAAACAATGAAGCTCCTGCAGCGTTTTCTGCCTGTAGGTCAAAGGCACTTTCAGGTCTTGTCCCCAGCAGCGCAGGCTGGCAGTGCTTTTTATTACCTGTCCATCTACTTGAAAGCAGTGAAATCCAGAATAAACTAAAAATTCCTTATTTCAGAATAAAATAATGCGACCAGATATGCTTTATTCTGGCCTTCACTGTAGATTTCAAAATCACTGTTCTATTACTTGTTCTAGCGGTTCTGTGGATCAGTGTGTGATCCAGCAGTGGTCTGAGGACTTGTTTGGTGCTGAAAATTTCCCTGTGCACAGGATGTGCATGAGGATAAGTTTTGCATGAGGATAAGTAATGTAGGAATTAAAATCACAGCAGCAACACGTAGATGGCCAAAATGGCTGTGAGGCGGGCTAACAGATCGCTCTTGGGACCTTAAACTCAATATTACATGTTAATATGTTTTTATTTAAGCAACAATAAATGTGCAATAACATATTTTATTTAGCAATAACTATCTCCTTTTTAATGGAAGGTGAATGACTGCATTGAAATAGAAGAGCAAAATCGTTTACTGTTGCAGTGGAGCCTTCTGTGTCAGCTAAATGTTGCCGGATGTATTTGTCCTGTTTGTAAATACTGGGTACAGCTGAGTTTGGTTACGTGCAGTGGTGATGTTCCAAGCACTCTCGCCTACAGCTTGCCAAGAAAAAATAAAACAAGTCTAACAAATAAGACGTCCTTAGGCGTTTCATGTCTAAGCTGCGCTAGCAGGGGAATGCTGCAGTCGTCGTGATACAGCTGAGATGCTGAAGAGAGGGAGCTTGTGTGTAAAAGAGCAGCTGGTTTGATGTTTAGATAAAACTTCATGATATGCAATAAATACATAGTTATATTCCCCATTATTTGCAACAATATTTGGATAGGCTGTTAAATAAAGCTAAAGTCAGTGTTGAGAGACAGACCACCTTGAAGAGAGGAAGAACTTTTGGGTGTCTTGGGAGGCCCAAGGACTGTGCTCCCTCATTGCTGGTGCCTGCGGCATTGCCTCACTTTGAGCACAGAGTGAGATGAAAACTTAGCACGTACAGCTCTCGCATGCTGTGCATCGGTGCCTCTGAAGTAGCCCAGGCCTATATTTGAAGCAGATTAAATAGGTCATTTCTTAATAGGTCTTCTTAGAGAACTGACTTTTCCTTGCCTTGTGCTACATATGCCAAGTCTGTAACTGAAACGCACGCTTGAGTTGTCTTCATCTCATGGATGTGTGAATTGCATCGCTTTTACGTAACAGCATGACTTGGTGCTGTCCCACCAGGCCAAATAACACATTCCACAGCAATCCTTATGGCCAGACTCTGCTCAAAGGGGACTTGAATTAGCTTCCCAATTCCATTAGAAATTTCTGGGCAGGTTGGCTTTACAGCATTTAATTTTCCTCCGTCTCGACTCCCCATTGACAAAATGGAGATATTTTCCCTTTCCCATCTTTGTCCTTATCTGTACGGATGTTGAGTGATTTGGGATGAGGCCTTCCAGGCTGTAGAGGCTGGAGCAGTCCCGACTGTGATTGCTAACATGCCAACCCTGTACAGACGGAGCATTCAGCATTTTAATGGCAATGCAAGTTTTCCTTTGGGATCCTCTGTCTTGACAGGGATCTAAGGTGCTGATGCTGTTCTCTCTCTTTCCAGCTGCTGCGAGTCCTTTGCATATGCTGGCGACCCACGCGTCTGCATCAGCCTCTCTCCCGACAAAGCGCCAGAATGGAGACCAGTCAGAACAGCAGGAACTCAAACGTATCAAAACAGAAGACGGAGAAAGTATAGTCATAGCTGTTAATGTGGACACCCCGCCGGTGGCAGTGAGTGATAAAGGCAGCCAGAACTAGAAACTTAGAGGAGTTTTCTTTTCTTTCCTTTC
>VZSV01000170.1:62442-76377 GCA_013398735.1 Nothocercus julius | reverse complement strand
TTTTTTTTTTTTTTTTTTTTAACCAACGGAATGATTTACTTTTGTCTGTCCTGTTAAAGTTCAGATAAAGCTACTTTATTACATCTGCAAATTTTCATATTTTAGCAGTTGCCTGATAAATTTAATCCAATTTTATTACCATGTGTAGTGATCAAATGCTTCTTTGGGCTTGCATGTAACTGATTAGAAATTACAATGTAAATGAGCCGTTAACTGACGTAAAGAACTGCTATGAATTTGACCAGAGCTGCACTTATCTGTTTCTCTTTCTGCTACCTTTTGCTGTTTGTTACTTTGTGTTGACTTTGACTGTCCCTGGCATATTTTTCCAGTCTAAAGTAAAACAAGAGTCTCGCTTAATATTGTGTATGTTTAAGATAACAGACTGTTCTTCATTTAGAAAAGATAAAGTTCTTTATCACAGCTCCTTTTAAAAAGAGAGTAAAAATTATCTTGTCAGAGGTATATTCAATATTTTTAAGCTTAAGCACCCATCAGTAGAAATTAATCTGACCGGATTCTCCGTAACACTTTTGATGTCATATGTGGCCCAGTGGGGTCTCCGTTAAAAGTAGCTGTTGTGGTTTTCTAACAGTGGCTACCATATTATTATAATAAAAAACAAAAAGCAAAAAGAAAAAGCATTTTTTTTAAGTGTGTGTTCTGCAGTTGAACATTTTAAAATGTACTGGTAATTTCTCACTTTAAATGTGGTAATAGATTCCATTTTCTGTTTCAAAATTAAATTTAAACATAAGGCTGCTGTTCAGTTTTTAATTCACAAATGTCTTATTTCTTTCTGCAGTAAGGTGAGTGGAAGCTAGGTAGTTGGCTTAATTTTGAACTCTGATTTTTGTCATTTTCTGTAATAATAATGCATTATTTATATTTCCTTTTCCACTACAAAAGGAAAAAGCAGCTGTATTTTTCATGATGGACTGAACAGTTTGGAGTGGTTTATTTAGGCAGCTTTTTGGAAACTATTTACCTAAAGACCAAATACAAGAAATCTGTATTAAGTTGTGCTAATCCACAAAATGGAGCTGTTACAATGTCTCTGCAGATAATACATATTAAAAAATTATGAAAAAACTCTACACAAGCTGAATTTATAACAGGCATTTAAAAAATTATAACCTGAAAAGAAACATTTCTGTAAAAGTGCAAGACTTTTCTTTAGAGGTTTTAAAAAAAAAAAAAAAAAAAAAAAGTTTTAACATACTTTTTTTAAGAAACAAAATCCAATACTAGTAACTTAATTTGGTGTTGAATGAGTTGAATAGAATGTGGTTTATTTTCTGAAGTGAGAATCTGTTCACAACTAGGGCTAGGTGAATAATAGTGTATAAGATTTTTTTTAAATAAAATTTAATTTTATTCAGCAAATTAAGTTGAAATTCCTCAACAAGCATGTTTGAAAACTTTTATGTATGTTTTGGGGCAATCAATTCAAGTAATGTTGGCGGGGCCAAAGGAACAAGGCGAGAGCGAAGCAGCTCTGTGCCTCGGGTGACGTCCGGCAAGCTCCAAGTCAACGGCTGCCCGGGATCGAACGCCCTCCAGGTCCCGCCTCCTGACCTCCGTAAGTAGCACTGGCTGCAGGGTAACAAGGGCTGAATGAGACTTCTGCTGCGCTGCTGCTTCCACCAGGGTGCTCATAACCTTTGTAAAGTGGTTTTAAGTTCTGATCTTTCTGGATGGCCAGTACAAGCTTTCACAAATGTAAAGTTTCATCTAATGGCTCATGCCTCTAGAGGTTTGGCCTCTCTTTAGGACTAATGTAACTCGACCAGTTGCTGTTGGTGTCTTGCAGTGCCTGGTGTTCCTTCTGTGCTCCTTCCAGACTGACTTCATGTTACTGACTTTGGATGTAAACAAGCAATGTGTAATGTTCTAATGAGGATTTAGAAACTCATCCTGGTCTCCCCCAGCTGCCTTTTTTTTTTTTTTTTTAAGAGTTGGTTTAATTTTCATTGCTTCGGGTTTGCTTTTCTTTGAGAGTTGGGAAGTTGACCCAACTTACATTGCTTCAGCTGATGGGGGGGGGTTGTTTGTTTGCTTGTTTTTCACAAGTTTAGGTCTTCTAACACAGGAAGATGAGGACGTGCATACACCTCTAGCCGCAGAAGCGCTTTATCTGCCCTGTACTCGCTGCCCTTGTGTGAGATGAGCCCCTGCCCTTGCGCCAGTTGCGTAGCAGCTCCGTGGGGCAGTGGCCTGAGTCCCAGGTGGACAAACTGCTGGCTTGGGAAGCAGGCAGCACCCTGGGCCAGGGGCTCCTCTTGCCTTTTCAGGAGCTGGCCCAGCCGCGTGAGGAGCCAGTGCCACTGTGCTCCAAAATCTGGAGCAGAACAGGCCTCCTCCTTCCTGATAGATGGAGACATCTTGGTTCCAAGCCCCTGCACAGCTTGTTGCATCCTGTTTGCTGTAAGGGCAGTAGCTCCTCATTATGCAGTTTTTGACTTTGTTGATTTGGATAAAAATACCATGCTAATCCCAAAGACACCTGCAAAAACACTTTGGCTGAGAAGGCTACCTCACAGCACGGATTTCTGTGCAGGAGACAAAGCTGGAAAGATTCTGCTGTTATCTTCATGCTGGTGACAGCAAGAGTTGATATGTATCTATATTTTTTAAAACTGTTAGGTTTTATAATTACTTTAAATCGAAAAGTAGAACTTAGTGATCTCTCTTCAGATTTGTTTCAGAGCTTTACTTAATTTCCTCAAAAAGTTAGTTTTGACTGTGTTTAACTGTGATGCATCAACTGGCCTGTATAGCATTTACACTAACTGGAGGTTTTCCTCTCCACTAACCTGAACATTAAAGACAGTGTCTAAAGTCAGTAGATGCTTTGGTTGCTTGTGGTTACCTGGTTCCTCCTGATCTCACTCTTTGTAGGCTGGCAGATGGAAACAAGCCCTCTTCCTGCTTCTGCTCCTGTGTGTTGTGTTTCCCAGCTGTTTAGCAAGTGAGATTTTGAAATAAGAAGGATTTTTAGTATGTACAAAAGAGCTTCCCCAATGTTGTTATCATTTGAGGCTGATTGCAAGTGTGTAGCCAGGGATTTCCATTTGCTCAAGCGACCTAACTTAAATCAGTATGTACTTTATTTATTTATTTTTAAGTAGAGACTGCAAAATTACAAATAAAATTATTTTTGAAGTGTTTTAATCAGTTTTGTGCTCTCCAGAACTGGTTCCTATTAATGCTCGTTTGCTCTCAGATCCCCTCTTAGACCTGATTCGGGCTCTTTTTGTCTTTCATGAGAATTGAGGAAGCACTTCTGTGTAAAGCACTAGAAAAACCTCCCAGGATGCTGTGTGTGGGTTTCATGTCGATGCTTTTAAGAAAGTTCTGGAAATGCTTGGGGAGAAATTGAAGGAGGGCCGCAAAACTCTCATGAACAGTGAGAATATTTGAAGTTGAAAGGTAATAACCTGTTCCTTTGATAAAAGAGATGGGACTGCTGTGGGAAATGTGGTAGGATCTCTCAAATGGCAAACAGACTCACGAGCGTGTTCAGACATATGGAGCCTTTGGAGGAGAGAAAGAAATCATAGTAAAATGGGAGCATTGGAATGGCTTAATAGGGAAGTGGTCAATGAACTAGTATGTGATTGTGTAGCAAGACTGTCTTCCCAAAACACTTTATTTGATACCAACACGCTTTATTTTATAGCCCTTGCATGCAGGTCAGCTGTGACCACCAAAGCTCTTTCAGCTTTATATATATATATATATATGAGCTAGTTTTATATCTAGCATTCTTTAACTTTACTGATTAATCTTCTATTTTCTATTTAAGTGTGAATATCTAAAGGTTTTGAAAGAAATACTCTGTGACTCTTGCTGCCTGCTGGCAATACCTGGTATTACAGTGGAACCTACTATGCTGGCTAGTCCTTTGGTTGTACTTTCTGAGTTGTGAATGGTGGCACAGGTATTATGCAAAGAGTAGAAATCTAGGGGGAAAGGACATGTCTGGTTATTCTAAGTATCAAAAGAAAGTTGTTAATTCATAGGCTTAAAAGTAAATAGCTGATGAAAGTGTGTTGTTCTTCATAAATAGTCATAATTCTATATTTACTATGCAAAATCTGTAACTTTCTCCTTACCTCTTTCCCTTCCACCCTCAGAAGCTCTTCATTGAAAGGGGTCATTTCTCGAAGCTATGTCACAGAATCACAGAATGGTTGAGGTTGGAAGGGACCCCTAGAGGCTCTGTCACCCTCACAGTAAAGAAGTTCTTCCTCAAATGGAGATGGAGCTTCCTGTGTTTTAATTTGTAGCCATTACCCCTTGTTCTTTTGCTGGCCACCAGTGAGAAGAGTTTGGTCCTATCCTCTTTACATCCTCCCCGCAGGTTATTTGCACATGGTGATAAGATCCCCTCTCAGTCTTGTCCAAGGCTAAACAGGCCCAGCTTGCTTAGCCTTTCCTCATGAGAGAGATGGGTTTTCCTTGCTAAGACAACTGTATTTAGAGCAGTAAGAGCTATTGCACCTCTGGTCTCTAATACCTAGTTTAACAACTTCACCTTTTAAAATCTGTTTAATCCTCTTCTCTCATATAAAGTACACTTCTACGAGCCTGCCTTGTCCTTGTTTTGCTCTCCGGCTTTGCACGGAGCTTGGAAAAGTGTGAAAGGCAACTGGTTGATCCTTCTGCCTTATTTTAAGACTTGTCTTCTGTTAAGTAAGTAAATCCCTTCCACCCGCTGAGGAAGTGTGTGGCTGAGTACAGCCCACAAGGTGGGAGACTCTTCCTGCTGCACTCTGTGAAGCCAGTGAATTCCCTGTTGCCATCTTTGTCCTGAGCTTTGCTGTCTAGCTGGAAACTTCAAGCTGGTAATACCATAAATAAATCAACACTGTGGTTACATGGATTAACTACTCCTACTTAATCCACTTAATTTATCCAACTGCTGCTCAAAACACTGTGTATTCTCAAAGTGATTAATTCAAGTGTTGTTACCTTGGTTGTAAAAGTATGTTTATGCATGGTGGTTACCATTACCTGCACCATGCACTAGGGCAGAGAGCGGCTCCAAGAGGCAGCACTGGCTCAGCAGCATGGAACCTACAGCAGGTGGAAAGATGCATTCCTTCAACTAATTTTCAATCCATTTCCTGTTAAATAGCTTCTATACTTAAAGATAATGACTTGCAGCTAGTACAAGAAGAAATTTGAAATAAGTATGTCATTAGTACAGCAAGCACTCTGTCATTAGTACAGCAAGTGGTGTTTGGGTGTGTGGTTAGTGGTGTTTTGTGTTTATCATCACTCTAGACCAGGTGTGGGGGGAGGCTTTTTGAAATCAGCCTCTCTTTTCTCAAGCAAGAACTTGCTGATAAACTCTCCTGTAGCTTAATGGAAGTAGATGGGGCTGGTGCTGCAGATAAAGCAATGTAAAACCTTGAAAGCAACATGCAGACAGGGCCCTGTTTTATCTAAAGCAGTTGCTTTACTATTTTAAGTGTGGGCAGCTGACTGGCTCAGAACCAGCTTGCATTTCTGCCCCAGGGGTTCTTGCAGCACAGAAAAAGGATTATAAATCCTTCTTTTGAGACAGATTTCTAACACTTCCTCCATAGTTGCTTTAACCATGAGCTTGCTCTGTCCTATTGCTTCGTTTCCTACTGCTACAGCTGTTCTGAAAATGAGTGACCGGGGTAATAAGTAGTCCTGCACAGCCATTGGATGATCAGGACAAAAGCAGTGGGCAGGAGTTTGGCTGCAATAGCCCCATTTAGATGCAAACATCAGTGTATGTGTCTGTGGCCACTGTGCTGACCTGCTCTGAAGAGGCTGCAGGACCCCATTTCAGCAATGTAGCTCTTTCTAAAGCCTCAGGAAAGTAGGAGGCTGTTGGTGATCCTCTAATTAAACTACTGCTTAATTAATACAGCAAAATTAGTCACTTTTATTCAAAAGAAATAACATATTACAAATTAAGTGTGCAAAACAATTTTGGTGATTAAGTACACATAAAAGCAACATGCAAACTTGACATCAAAATATGTGCAAAAGTTAGGATGTTATATGACAGTAAAAGAAACTTGTCAAATTTAAAGTTTGTAGCTAAACCATCTTAGAGTGAATGGGGAAGCCAGCTTTGAAGCATCTGTGAAGTTAAGTTTTGTAAGAGCCAGAATCCCTCTTCTTCCCCACCCCCCCCACCCCGTACTTGGTGCTAGTCAGACAGAGCTTGTGTCTACCTTGTGTTCTATGCATCTCACTGCAGCAGGAGATACTACTTGAGCCCTAAAATCAATTGAGGGGGGAAAAAAAAGAAGTTTAAAGTCAGTCAGTGGAATCTAACCTACCTGCTCCTAGAGAAGCACTGCTTAGTATGCAACATTTTAAAGAAAAGAGTTGACAGGTTTAAAGCCAGGGCAGAAGAGTAGAGGTCCTGCTACCCCCATCCCATGTTATGCTGCATGGAGAAGGAATATGCCACATCTTCCAGTTGGAGCAGGGCAAGGTTTGAAGCAGTCACTACAGCACTAACAGCAGCTTTTAACCCAGGAAGGGCTGTTTTGTCACAGAAGGAAGTCACCTCTCCACCCCTAAATACAGATGTCTTGGTGGCAAGAACAGCCTCTGTGCTCACTTCATGCACTGCATAGTGGTCAGTTAGGTCCACAAGTGCCTCCATCTCCTAGATACAGTTTGGAACCTCCAACAACTAGTGTTGATCATTCCACTTAACCCAATCCAGCAGCTCAACCAAGCTCAGTGTAGGTGGGAACAGCAGCAGCTGTCACAGGACTATGACCCCTGAGCCTAACTCATGCGAGGCCAGGACCCAGGGCTCAGACTATAGCCACCTCCTCGGCCTCTCATTTCACTCACAAGGGTGGGTAGGGACAGGGGAGGTGCAGAGTTCCTGTCCTAGGCCAGCTGCTGGATCTTCCTCCCTCTCTCAGCACTGCTTCAAGTCTTGCATTTTCATCTCCCTTTTTCTAAGGCTAAGCCTGATGTACGTTACAGGCCCCTGCAGGTCTTCTAGGGGGGCAGGCACTCATGTTTAACCAAAAGTCATTTCACAGTTTAGATTAAGAGAAACCCAATAGGCACAAGCTTGTTGAAAGCCATCTCTTGAGAGCTTGAGTTGATGACAATAACCCAAAGAGATTTTAATGATGAATGCTTGCAGAAATGAGAATAAACATATGTAGTCCACTACTTCAGAGCTTGTTCTGATCATGTTGGGCCAGGCTTCTCAGTGAGGTCTGTGAAATTTCTTGATAAGTATTGGACATTCAGACACTGTCCTTCCAAAGATGCAGAATAGCCAAGGCAGTGCTGTGAGCCATGCACTCCCTCAGCTCAGTCAGAGCTTGTCATCAGTCATTTCTAGAAACTGAGCATAGACATCCCTTGAGCATTCCCCTTTTTGGTTGAATAAGAACTTGTAGTAGCTGCCATCTGCACATATTGCTGAAACAAAAACAAAATCCTTTGTTTAGGAGACACTGATCTCTTACTTCAGCGCTTACTTCAGCGCTAACTTCAAATGACCTTTCAAGCCAGTAACTTTCAAGGCCTCTTCTGGATGAGTCAGAAAGGTCCAGTACCAAAACTTGCCATCTCCCCTTGCTTGCGATGAGCACAGGCAGTGGCAGTAACAGAGGTGCGTGCTAGGTGAGTGCTGCCTAGGGGCTGCTTACGAAACACCCCCCCACCCAACCCCCACTCACACTCCACGGGACTTCATCCTCCCCTGCCCCGTCTATCTTCAGGACCAATCCAGGATATAGCCGTGTCCCATCTGAGCAGCCTTCCCAGCTCTGAGTGAGTGCAGCTCAAAACCTGCTTTTCCAGGCAGGACCCAGGAAAGTGGCCAGAACTTACCTAAGACAGCATTTTGCTCTGTTCCAAAGGCACAAATGCATGGAGAGCCTGAGGGAACCTGAAATTTGGAAAAACTCCATTTGGAACTGAAGTATTTGGGGAGAAAGCTGGCAGAGGCCAAACTGAAAGGAAAAAAAAAAAAAAAGTGTAACAGATTAGTAAGATGCCAATAATTTAATTTAGAAGTGCTGGCAAGTCTGAACAAGTCAAAGGCTCACTCTAACTGCTGCTGTGGAGTAGTCTTTTTATTTTCTTGAGCCAAGCACTAACACTACCCACCATTCTAGGGCAGGGAGACCATGCAAAACCATTCTGACTTCCTCTGTTTTTAAGTAACTGCAAAACTACAAAAAGGATTAATTTTTAGTAGCTTACTATGCAAACTGGCCACAAGTATGTTCACACTAACACAGAATTTTCATCACTAACCCTCTGCTGGAAAAATCCTGTAATTCCAGGAGGCTCAAGGGAAACTCAGCAGTTGCTGAACAGTCTTTAATCTGCACTAATTCAAGCAGCACAGCAAATTACTCCTGTAAGTTTAGGTATTAGTTGCTGCTTTTGCTCAGCCAGCAGTGAGACTAATGCATTTAATTAAAGTTTGGTCTGGGGGCATCAACAGTATCTGCCCTGCACAGGCTTCAGAACAGCCCGAACTTACCTTGACTGTTTATTTCTTTTGGGGTCCTCCGCAGCAAAAATATGTACTGTGCCATGGTCACTGGATACGCAGATTAGGGAAGCATCCTGATTGAAGTTAATGCTGTAGAGCAAAGACAGTTGCAGCATTACTGCTGGAATGCAGCAGTTCCCCCTGCAGCCGGCAGTTGTATTGTGCAGGTACCCAGCAGGAGCAGGTGGGGCAGCAGCCCCGCCCCTGGTCAGCCGAGCTACTGCTCCTGCAAGTCAGCATTTGGCGGCCAGGATGAACATCCCCCTCAAAGGTGAGCACTCACAGAACAGTCTAAGAGCCAAGCAGCCAACTGTCCTGGGACACATATTTGTTTGCCCATTGTACCTCCCTCCCCCCCCCCCAAAGGAAAAGGTGCAACGTCCTGCACCTGGGGAGGAATAACCCCAGACACCAGTACAGGCTGGGGACCAACCTTCTGGAGAGCAGCACTGCAGAGAGGGACCTGGGCATCATGGTGGACAAAAAGTTGCCCATGAGGCAGCAGTGCCCTCGTGGCCAAGAAGGCCAATGGGATCCTGGGGTGCATTAGGAAGAGCGTCTGCAGCAGGTCGAGGGAGGGGATCCTGCCCCTCTACTCAGCCCTGGTGAGGCCACATTTGAAATACTGTGCCCAGTTCTGGGCTCCCCAGTGCAAGAGGGACATGGAACTACTGCAGGGAGTCAGCGCAGGGCTATAAGGATGATCAGGGGCCTGGAACAGCTGCCCTCAGAGGAAAGGCTGAGAGAGCTGGGCCTGTTCAGTCTGGAGAAGAGAAGGCTGAGAGGAGACCTGATTAAGTACCTCAAGAGAGGCAGGGAGGAAGATGGTGCTGGCCTCTTCTCAGTGGTGGCTGCTGATAGGACTAGCGGTAATGGCCACAAACTGAAGCACCAAAAGTTCCACAGGAACTTAAGGAAAAATTTCTTGACAGTGAGGGTGACAGAGTACTGGAACAGGCTGCCCAGAGAGGTTGTGGAGTCTCCTTCTCTGGAAATCTTCCAAACCCGCTTGGACGCAGTCCTGAGCCACATGCTCTAGGTGACCCTGTGTGTGCAGGGGGGTTGGAATAAATTATCTCTAGAGGTCTCTTCCAACCTTAGTAATTCTGTGATTCTACAATATGATGCCTGCTCCAAGGTCCAGATGGATATTAGAGCAAATGCACCATCCTCCTACCCCACAGCCTGGTGTCATATAGAGGAGTGAAATTTTTGCTGTTCTTGGGAGTGCTACCAGAGTGGATGAGAATCCTACTTCTGCCTCTGGGCCTAACATGTGGAGCAGCTCTGTGGTAAAACAAAGCTCCACCTGCCCCATCTTCTCACCCTAGTCTCTCTGGGCAGTGCCAAGAGAACTGCACTGCTGCCTTCACCCTATTTCAGCCTGAAGTCCAAGCATCTGCCCAGCTTAGCCAGTCAAGAGAGGAAACAGCCCTACCAAAACCTGCAGTTTGTCACAGCCTCTGCATGATCTGGACTCAGTTTCCTAGAGCTGTTGGCCACTTTCACCTGTCATCCCTCTGAAGAGGGACGATCCTTGAGCCGAGGCTGATCCTGGCAGCTCCGTCTGCCAGGAAGGCCAGCTCCGTGCCCATGGCAGCCCAGGGTCCCTTTGCTTTTCGAAGGGAACACTTGGGTGCTGTCCAGCAGGCCCGTGTGAGCACAACACTGCTAAGTCCATACAACAAAGTACAGGCAATTAAACATACCAGTATATATTGGCTGCCTGTGATCCTCTTCGTAGCTCCTGGATTAAATGCCCTGATGAAGTATCAAATATTCTTATGAGGGTCCCCTTAAGAAGGAATCAAGCATTATATTAGCAAAGAGAAGACTGATTGGACAGCTGTGTTTACATCTACAAAGACCATTGCAAAACCTCTTACCTCAGTAGCATACACCTCTAAATACCCAGCATATAGAGATACACATTTACACACTCACACAAACTCTCTCTCTGTACACACACACACACACACACACACACACACACACACACACACACTTACTTGAGCATGGCCTCAGCAATTGTGGAGAATACCATTTCCTGCTCACATCCCAGCAGGGTTCCAGTGCTTAGGGGCACAGCTTCAGAACGTAACTACTCAACTATGCTAAGAATTTTTATCCAACTTACGTAATAAATGCACCAGTACAGCCCTGCCATTAGTTTGCATTCAAGTAGACTGTACTCTTGTTGTTTCAATTTGCCAGCTGTTTGAATGCCTTCTCTATGGGAATAGAGCCCTTCCAAATTCACCAACATCCAGAGGGTTAATACTATATTTTACAGAAGAGTCTGCAATTTTAAGAGCTTTGTTTCAAACAACACTAATCAAATCAGGTTAGAAGAGATAACTGCTTTTTCCTCATTCAAGATTTTTGATCTGCTGGATGTGTAGTAGAAACCACTCTAAAGAGACATTGGTTGGATTCATTTAGCTTGTCTTTAAAAAGCAGATAGTAAAGCTGCCTTCTCCATGTGAGCTCTTGTGAAGTGTGCTTGTGAGCTTCCTCTTCCCAAGGCGGGTTCCAGTGGGTCAAATGAATGCCAAGTACATGGGTATGAGGC
Organism: Nothocercus julius; assembly: GCA_013398735.1. Lineage (NCBI taxonomy): Eukaryota > Metazoa > Chordata > Aves > Tinamiformes > Tinamidae > Nothocercus > Nothocercus julius. The sequence continues at coordinate 65,272 of VZSV01000170.1, read as the reverse complement.
TATTTGAGTGGTTTCTACCTTCTTGCACTCAAATGCAATTAATTTTTTTTTCAAAGTTCATTTAAGGATACGCTGTATAAAGGTAAAAGAACAAAGTATAGATATTTGCTTAATTTACTACATGATATTTAGTTAAACACTGTAATAAGAGGCAACTGGAATTTGCTACTTGAAGCAAGTAAGCCCTGTTCTGGATTCAGGGCAGGCACGAGCCCCAAGGCAGCTGTAGGAAATACGCGACGTCCTCAGGCCAGAGAACTTTTGTGCTGGAGAGGCACAGCCAAAACTCAGCTAATCCCCACCTTGCCTGCCCAGGCCCTGCATCGGACTGCTCTTTGGCTATCCTGAAGTACTGGAGGATCCTAAAGAAATTGTGAAGATGAAGAAAGAGGATGTGCATCTTTCAGCAACAAGTTTTCCAGTGAATGGGTGCTTCATTGCCCCCTACAAAAGGGACAAGGCTCCTTGTTCAGAAGTAGCTGCTGCACTAGAAGCTGCAGAGACAGAAGGAAGCGTGCACCATGCTCACCTTTTCTGATGCTGTCGCAATTCTTGTTCCCTGCAGATTTAGAGCTATACAGCTCAAGATGCCTTCGTGAGCTGGGATGTCAACAGGAGGCTTTTCTGTATTAGCCAGATCCACTATCTGCACATGCCCAGTGTGTGTTCCAGGAAACGCAAGGAGAGAGTTATTACTATTTGGACAAAGGACACAGAGACCTAAAATAAATAAGTAAAAGATATGAGAACAACAAAAACTGCGTAATTAGTTTCCATAAAATGATAATATTCTCGAGTATAAGTTTCTAAAATATCTTTCAATAATTTCAAAGCAACTAAAGATACATGTTAATCAGAATTAATTTTAATAGTTATTGCTGAATCCCCAAACGAGATCCATTCATCCATAGATAAATAAAAATAGTTTATAGTAAGTGGCATCTTGGCTTCCTCTTTGTAAAACTTGGTTCACATTTGAACTGGTACTTGTGGCACTTGCCTTTTGTTTCTTTTTCCTTTAGACTTTTTTTCTTCTCAAATTTCTCAGACTAGTTAGTGTGAATCACCCCGCTTCCAGGCTTCTGCTGGTGCCCAGTGAATCCTTGCAGACCCCAGCCGCAGCCTGCAGAGCAACATGTGGCTGCCACAAGAACAACCTGACAAACAACTTCTTTACTTTTACACCTGGTTATCAGCCTGTCAGGGAGCTGAATTTGCACTGAGGTTGCACTGCTTATAGCACAGTCAGCAGTTCCTGTTCTGCCTCCCTGGAACGCATGTCTGCTATAGTTTAAATCAAGTTTTTGAAGTGAGTGGAGGCTCATCTGAATTTGAGGTGTTCAGCATGTAATGGGTTGGATTTTGTTTTAGCTCCTGGGGGCTCTTCACAGGTGCAGATTGTTGGTTGGAAAGTTTAGTCCAACCCTGCTCCAACAGGGCCGGCAGCCAGCACTCAATCCAGGCAGTCCCAGTTTAGCAGCCCTGCCAACCTCCAGAGGGGGCAAATCCAGAGCTAAGTAACCTGCTCCCACGCACTAACTGCCTAGTGGAAAAAAAAAAAAAGAAAAAAAAGAGTCCCTGATGTCCCAGCTGGTCCCCCCTGACACCATGCATAGCCAATGCCCCTGTCATAGTGTCTGGTACTACCAAAGAGCTGGTTTCTGTCAGTTTAGTAGCTGCAGACTGCAAACAGACAGTCCCTCAAGTCTCCTTTCTGCATGACTGACAAGCTTAGCTCCCTCCACATGCCCTGGTTCCACACGTGTCGAGCCCCTGGCTGCCTGGACAAGAGGCCCTTGCGTGCTCCTGGCTGCAGAGAGGCACCCAGGCACCGTTGGACACCTCTGGTTTTAAGACTAGTTGTGCAAATGAAGGTCTAAGAGTGCAGATGACCAGGGATTGGGCTTATCATGGCTCCCTTCGCAATGATATTCTGCCAGAAAGCACCTCTCAACAAACAAACAAGTGCCACCAACTCTCTTCTCAGGTCGAAGCCATCCCCATGCCCACCTGCAACTCATCACTGGCGCTCCTGGCATGGGCAGTTTTTAACCTGTGGCAGCAACATTCAGCTTCATTCAAGATACCCTGTATTTAGGTACCTTTAACATTTCAGGTTCTGCTTGTTTCAGAAAGAAACATACCTTACTGCTCAAAAATCAATTCCTATTTGCCAGCTAGGCTCTTTTTGACATGGTACAGAGTAGTTCCCTAAACAACACTCTCCAAATTAAAAAAAAAGGGAGGAACATTGCATTTAAATAGGGTTTCCCTTGGTAATTAAGCTTTCAACATAAAACATGCAAGGTTTACAGACTCTTTACATAAGAAGCAGTATAGCTCCTATAGACATTAAACCTGTAATATAATAGAGTACATGCAAAAAGCTTTTCTGTGTCAAACGTGACATTTTAATAATCATTTTATAACAACAGAATAATTTACAAGAGCATGGCAATAATGCTCTAAGTAAACTGTTTTAATGACTTATTAAATAAAATACATTCAAGAATCTGAAGATAAATAGCATGACAAAAGCAGAATAAAATTTTCCATGTCCCTCCAACCATACAACTGACCTTTAGGGTTGTAGCAGGTTTCAAAGACATGCAACTGGTGGGGGTTATGTGTGAATGTGAAAACTTTAATCATTGAGTCCAGAACTACCACAATTCTGAAAGGCAAAGAGAAGATTCTATGACTCTGCAGTCAAGAATGGGCTAGAACAGCGACATACACATTACACTCAGCTCTACAAAGTCTTTCAAAAGATTTTATGGTGATAAATATGTATTTTTTCCCCCCCTCTACAGGCTCCCAGCTTTGTAAA
>VZSV01000170.1:5452-54150 GCA_013398735.1 Nothocercus julius | reverse complement strand
ACACACACACACACACACACACATACATACACACATCAATATAAACATTGAATTTATGTTTTCTGCTAGGAACATTAAGCAATTCTTCACAACAAATAGCAAGTTTTTCACACTAAAAAATAGGTTATTGAGGTAGTTTGCAGGAGAGGAAAAGTCTACGGTCTTATGCAGCTCCCTTTACAACCCAGCACTATTGCAGGGCTAGTATCAATTACCACAGCTTCCTTGTGGCCACTTGAAGATATGGAATGAAGCTTATTCCTGCAAATATGTCCGTCAGCTCTGATGCAAACAAAAGTTGAAAACAAGTGCCATTACGGCTGCTGAAGGCACCAGTCCATTATATTATTTGCAAGTCAGAGGCATCGCTGCGCAAGGCTAGCAGTTAGCAGCTCGATTTACTGCAGACAAAACAGCACCAGAGATACTTCAATGCTTGGTCAGAGCAGTAGAATAACTCCCATTTACAAATGGCTTTTGGGTTATCTTGGTGTGCCAGCAACAGGTAAATGAGCTACCATTCGTGGTAAGAGAATCTGCAAGACTGTCTTGGGCAAGCACATTATTAGGCAAGACAAAAGGTTGTTGCAAAATGATGGCCTTCTTCGCCTAATCCACAAAATGGCTCTTATGAATAAGGCCAGTACTATTTTTATATAGGAATGATAAAGTGAGGCATGTGCAACCCTTCTCTCATGAAGAAAAAATACATGTGTACATATAGATATAAGGAATAGACTTAGGAAGTTTTTACCTTGCCCAGGCACTACCACTGTGTCCCTGCCTGCTTGCCTGTGTGATTAGCAGTCTTAACCATCCTTGAAGGATATAAATCAGCCAGGGGAAAAACAAACAAACAAACAAACAAACCACTATACCACTGATTCTAAATGCATAGTACCTGCCAAGAAAGGCATATTCTGCTTTCCACCCCCACCCCGCCCCAACAAAGTTGCAAAAGACCCTCCCTGTCAACAGTGACTCCAGGACTTCCTCACACAACAGCAGGAGGCTTTTGGGAAGAATCCCAACTCTCAGCGAAGGGAGAGCGGCAGCCTCACGGGCTTGAGGCGCCCATTCAGACGGGCGCCCCGCTCCACAGCCCGCTCTGCGGAGGGGGCAGCCCCAGCACAGGCGGCTGCCGGAGGCCGCGGCTGCCCCACAGCGGCCCCGCCGCTCGGCGCCAGCGAGAGGCCCCGTCGGCTCCCACAGCAAAGGCCGTAACAAGCCCCGGGCCCGGGGTAGCCCAGCCCAGCCCAGCCCAGCCCAGCCCAGCCCGGCCCGGCCCCGTCGCGGGCGTTGCGGCCGTTAGCGCGGCACCCCCCAGCCCCGTCGGCCGAGGCCCCACCACCTCACCGTGGTCCTGGTTGAAGCCAGCGTAGAGCAGCCCGTTGCCGTGCGGGTTGGCCGGGAGCAGGTTCATGACTCCAGTGCCCCTCCGCGTCTACCCGCCGCCCTTTAAACCATGGCGGCGCCCGCCCGCCCGCCTCAGCTGAACCGCACGGAACCGATCCGCACCGAGCCGCGCCGCGGCGGACGGGCTGCCCGCTGCTTCCGACCCAGCCAGGCCACGCCGCCGAGCACAGACACCATCCACCCGCCAGGTCGAGGAGCGCCGAGCGATCGAACCGCCCGGCGCCTCCCGCGCATGCGGCCTCGGGAAAGGTACCGGGAAGCAGCCCCAACGGCCGGTGGATTTTAAATTTAGTGATAATTTTCGCATACCAGGTCTCACCTCACCTAATTTCCCCTCCACCTGCAACATGAAGATGGTTATAGTTAAAGACACCTTACATACAACACTGCAAAATCGCTCAAAAGATTTTCTACCTACTCGCGGTGAGAGAGCCACTTCCCTCCCTCCTTTTCTTTTAAAGAAAAGCCACATGCATTTTAGCATTTCTGTGCAACGAAATTTTAGAATGATAGTAGCAACCATCTATAAATATCTAAACTACCTTAATAACAAGTTGAAATAGTTTAAAGTGGAGTAAGTCCACATTTCTTAGTGATTTAACTAGAAGCTACTAAAAAGGATAATTAAATGGTCTTTTACCAGTCCCAATAGAGGATATATGGAACTGACTGGACACAATCAAAAATTTTTCCTTTTCTTGCACTTTTTTGTTTTTTGGCCACCCAGTCTTTAATTAATGAGAAGACTCATTATGAATTTTTTTTTTTTTTCTCTTTGTGGAGCAAATTCAGGTAAAGTGTGCTTTGGTATTTTACTGCTTTAGGATTTTCCCTACTAGCATACAGATGCTACAGAGAACTATGCTGATCCAGGAGGAATAATATAGAAACATAACTCTATGGTATCTCACACTAGTAAAGATGGGATCAAGCACAACTGTTTCTAAGGAGAGTAAGCCTCACCCTTCTTTCATAAATAGAGGACTTAACAGATATTGCTCATCCTAATTTCAGCTATCAGCCCTGAATACAGATGTTGTAATCAAGCAATAAAGTAATTTATAATCAGGATGGCTTCATGTTGCTGGTGTTGAGGCACAGTGTTCTCCAAAATGCTTCTGAAGGAAGATAAAGGCAACCCTCCCAATTAAATTAGGATTTCTATTTATTTTTAAAATAGTGTTCTTTCAAATAAAGTAGCTCTTTAAAGTCACATTCCTTTTACTACAGTGTCTTTGGCATTTTCTTCCTAGAACTTCTCACAGAGTAGTATAAAAACGTAGAATTTCTTTTTACAGAAAAATAAGTTTATAAACCACAAATTAATCCCCCAAGGTATTAAATAACATACCAAAAGCTTTACCAAATCTATTTCATACACTAATCAGAAAAAGAATAGTTGTGTATGTGCATAACAATTATATACATTTTTAGCTTAATTAAATTAGTGCTTCAAGGTGGTCAAGGAAGATTTACAAAAAGTCCAAACACACAACTGCAACATTACTAGAATTTTCACACTATTTGTAGAATTTACAATGCATACAACACACTTCCTGAATAAAAATGAAAAATGAAAAATCTCGGTCTGAATATGCAAACCAAACATTCTTTTTAGTATTTTTGAACAAAGTTTGCAAATAATACACAGGTTTTTATAAACATAGTAAGTCACTTTCCAGATTTCATGTAGTTAATGAACTTAAGTATATTATTTCCTATTTAAAAACACATCTGCTAGTAAAAACAATAGAATTGTGTACATCAAAAACTAAAATACAGTATGAAAATCCAACAGCAAAACATATCCCTTCAGTCGCACTTAACATGCCATTCATGCCGAAGCAGCATTACTTTTGCGAGCAAGCTTTGAAATTAGATTTTTCTTACTTTTGTCTATGCAACGTGATATGCACATAGAATATGCGCAGCTATTAAAAAGAGAGTCCTTGCGCTCCACGTGTCATGTGGGGGGGATCCCATACAGGTTTCTTTTCCCACAGAGGGTTCAGGAAATTTTACAGCTGTTTCTTGTAAAGTTTTTTGGTGGGCTCTGCAGTGGATGGATACTTTTAGCTTTCTTTAAGCTGTTCCTTTTACTGATGTTGTTGGATGTGAGGGAGTATGAGCGTCCATGCATCATCCTGGCATTGAGGCCATTGGCCATGGAGAAGGATTTGAGATGGCTTCGTAAGGCAACAGGGAGAGGGAGCTTGTCAACAAGATGCACAGGGGTGCAGGAAACTATGGCACGGCAACAAAGGTCTTGCAGACTCAGTACTTAAAAACAGACATAAAACTTGCATTGTAACAGCATGCTTTTGCATTCCACCTGGTGGCAGCATAGCCAGCGTTGTGCCTGCACTTTTTTTTTTCTAGGGAGAATCCTCATTTCTCCTCCTGCAGCCTTTCCCACATGATCCAAAAAACAAATTTCGTATTTGTGTCAGAATTCTTTCATGAGTCAGAATTAAGCTTTAGGAAAGTTGTTTTTGTTTATTTTTTTATTCCCTGCATCCAGGGATAAAACCGTTCCTGCTTTTGTATATTTTCTGCTTAGAAAGCAAGTTGTACAGGGGTCACAGTCAAGTAATACAATTTCCAGAACTTTTATTTATGAAACTTAAGCCTTGGATAGAACTACATTTAAACATTTCCGGTGTTATATTATATCTTTAGACTATCATGGTCACAGTAAGTGAATCATTTTTAAAAATTTTTATTTATATTTCAAGGCCCACACAGACATACAGTTATCTAATCCTTTCTCCGTGGCCTCGGCTTGGCCTCATTCACACCTGGCAATGAGCTCCCCAAGGCATTTTCTCCTAGGTGAAAAATGTTTATTTTGCTTTGAATTGGCTTTCAGTTTCATTGACCCTGTACTTATATCCATCTTGCCCCACAATCCAAAAAGGCTGTTTTCAGTTTCCTTCTCTACACTGTTTTATATTTTTTATTGTTGCCTTGTTTCCTAAATGCTAAAGCAAACCCTAGTCTTTTCATGTTATTTTCACCTTGAAAAACCAGCAGCACACCATTTAACCAAAGACTAAGCTGATATGGCTTTTGGACCCCTGTGTCTTCTACTTTAAAATCAAGCATTTGAAAATGTGCATTTTAATACATCTCACGCAAATAGCAGCACGGGTAATTGTGCACTGTTCTTTCCTTACCCTTGTTCGGCCTCCAGAGCCTGACCATTCCATGCCTCATCAATACTATTCTTGCAAGCTCAGTAAAGGACTCTGTAATATTGAAATTACAGAGAGGGCTGACTTCAAAAAAAGTCATGCCCAACCGCTCGGCATAGGCTTGTGCTTGTTCGGTAGACACTTGTCGTTTGAAGGCTAAATGAAGGCGATTTCCAACCAGGATTTTTGGTACACCCGGAGCATGCTGAGCAAAGAAAGAGAAAGAGAAAAAAAAAAAAGAAGCAACAACAGCAATAAAAAAAAAATTAAAAATCCGGCTCCCACATCCCTCAATTAAAACAAACAAAAGCTTTTTTAAGATAGAAGACTGAGTGGGAGGTTGGACCAGATAATGTCTAGAGGTTCCTTTCTTCTTATTCAATGATTCTTTGATTTAAAAGCATTCCTTCCTCACAGTGAAGTGGCTTGCACAGATGATGTCGCAGATCTATACCAAGAGCGGGACTGCAACTTGAAATTTTTGCCCTCCATATGCTTTCTGTTAACACCTTTAGAAACACTTTAGCTGGTAAGCTTCCAACTTTCTAAAAGTATAACATAGAAAGTAAACATAGAAACAAAATTGTAAGCTTGGCATCTTGGATAACTCTGTAGTAAGCACTGCCTGAAAATGCCAGGAGAAACAGTAGAAAATGCTATTAGCAGTTGGTTTTAGTCATCTGGTATAGACTAGTGATGCTCGGGGACTGTACCTTACCTCATCTATTTCTTTTATCCATCGATCGATGCCATCAAATGACCAACGATTTGTAATGTCATACACTAGTATTACACCCTGCATTAAAAACAAAAGAAAAAGAAAAAAAAAAAAAAGAGTTTAACATAGAATAATACCTTTAAATTCTCCAATTCCAAAATAATCCCATAAAACACTGAGCAGTTTCTCAATGGAGCAGAAACTCAACATCCTGTCAAACTAAGCCTTCTAAGCCAGCTGGGTAAGGGACAGAAACCCCAGTTTCATGTTGGGAGCTAATACATGCATAAATATTTGTTTTCACAGTTGGCAGGTGTGGCTGGTGACACACCCATCAGAAGTCATAGCAAATACAAAATCTGGATTGCATTCAGTAGCTCTGTGCAGTCCTGGGACATAAAAGAAGAAACTCATCAAAACCTATTTTGTGACTTTTTTCTTCCTTTTTTTTTTTTTTTTTTTTTTTTTTTTTTTTTTAAGGCACCTCATTACAAGTCATTACACTTTGTTCACTTTGTTACATTTAGGCTTGATTTATTTTTTTCCTATTTGTCTTGACAGCGTTAGGTTGTCAATTTATCTTATTGGGCAGACAAGATTTTAAAAAGCAAAACTAGCATATTGCCAAGACCAAAGTAAGACAATAAACTTAAGTTATTGAAGTAACCAGCAAGAAGGCATAAGAACATATCACTGTATTTCACTGTGATTCAACTTCCATCTCCCCCCAGAGGAGAAACTTTCCCCTTGTTATTTCGGATTCTGCATGTATTATCTTCAGAACTTAGTGGATCTGCATGCACATTAAAAGACAGCAAACTGTAAAAGCCATCATGAGAGTTTGCTCTTTTCATTCATCCAACAACCTTTATGCATCAACTACTCATCACTGAGAAAGTGGTACTTTGCTTACCTGAGCACCTCTTGAATATGACCGAAATATGGTGCAGAATCTCCCTTGCCCTGATGCATCCCTAAATGAAATAAATTGTATATATTTTTAAAAGAAGGCATCTGCATATGATAAGAGTTCAACTTGATCAATCCATCTCTGTTGATCCATATCCCTTCTTCCCTTAGTCATGCAGTAACTGCCCCCAAGGTGCCAGAGCTCTTCTTGCTCCAGAAGTTCCCTCTCCCCACACTGGTGTTATGCTCTTCCCTCTACATTTCTCAGATTTCTCATGGTGAGAGAACAGGACCTTCAAATTCTTGCCCTGGGAAAATAAAGGTCTTCAGCCAATTATACGTATGCCACTATACCTGGCATTTCATTCAGCTCAGAGAAAGTTTCTGTTTTCACAGCAGAACAGTGGAAGGAAACAACAGCTGTCACCAAGGAAAATAATGGAAAAACAATAAATTCCTGATTATAGCAATGAAAGTTTATCATAAACCTCATATGAAGAAGCCATTCGCACAGAGGCATAAACAGCATAACATAAACAGATTTTTAGAAAATGGTGCACTAAAAGTCATTGCATACAATGTTGAGGAACAAATTTATGATGAAGAATACAAGAAACAGAGCCCCACAGACTGAGGCAGATGATAGATCTTCAGCTGCAAGGCACATATTTCCATATATGGTCAACTGTAGAAACATATCTGTAGAACTATAGAAACAATCTGTTATTCTGTGGAGTTCAAAAAACATCCTTTCTCTTCACCAAAAAAAAAAAAAAAAAAAAGCGCATTAAAACATCTTCTTCCTGGCTGCTTCTCAGATAAGCTTTGTGTGGTATTTTTATTAAGCTATATTGTGGAAGACAGAAGAAGAAAAAAAAGCTGACCAAAATATCATTTTGATACCATGTGGCAACGTACTATTATCCAGGATTATATTCTAACTTTTGAAGCACTGTTTTGAAAATCATAAAAGCAAAATCAATCAACGGAGACTAAATTTAAAACAACTTAGGTTGTGTGTTAGGCAAAACACAGGTATTTAACTCCAGGACTTAAAGATGTATCAATTAGAAATGCACCAAAGAATGAACGTTAAAGTGAAATCCGAAGTAAACAGTCCACACTTTTTAAGCGTGAAAAAAGATGTGTGTGTATATATAGGTGTATATATATATATAAAGGCATAATCCAAATAACAATTCACGCTCACCTCCAGTTTGCTGCCATATCTGAACACTGCTTGTTCCTAGACCCCGCCCCTTCGCCTCTTCTGGATTCTGGTTCCTCAACCCACATCCCTTCTCCTTGCCATCCTGCACTAACCTTATTCTCCCTCTTTTTTTGAGCCCTGAGTTTAGGGAAGACAAAACCCAACCTATTTAAGAGACAACAACATTACTGCATCTTTCAAGTTGTACCACTTTTTTGCAAAATGCTTAATTATTCTCCATGTTTTTTTTGCTACGATCAAACTGAATTGGACTGAATATCAATTAAAATATATAATTTTAAACCATCATGAATAACAACACTGCTTTTTTGTTTAAATTTTAGTGCTGTGGCACTTTTGTCAGCCTGACCACCATTACTAGTAAATTGAGAACTGCTGCTATACCAATACTGTGTGTTTTTAAAAGTAATTTCATGGTCCTTGTTACCAGTAGAGGTATAGCTAAGACACCTGCAATCTTTTGTGCCTTTATTCTGCATTTATTACGCATTTCACTTAAGGAATGTTTAGGGTCCCACATTCAAAATGGAAGCACTACTACCTGGATCGTTCTTCCTCATTTGCCTAAGTGTTTCTGCAGCACAAAGGAGGATTCCTGCCCCGAAGAGGTGCGTTCTCTGCATCTCTGCAATATAATTTATGAGCAAAGACGAAACACGCTTACCAGAGCTGTAGCTTGATTCGTCGGCCATCCAGAAGTATAACTGTAGTCTTGTAATCAATACCTGGGGGAAGAAATTGCACAACACTTAGATCTGCTCCCAGGTGTATAGTGTATGCACAGACAGAGATTTCGAAGCAGCTGACCATTGAAAAATAGCTTTTTTTCCCCATCAATAGTCTGTCAGAAGCATATAGATAAGTACAGCTTGTTCATATAAAATTAGAGAGGCCCCTTTCACATCACTCCATGTGTGATCCCTGCAGAAACAGATTGCTCAGGTCCCCTTCATCTTGACAGATGGTCTCTTTCTAAGCACATATGTTTTATCACTCTTTAACCAAGGAAAGTAGAACTATGTTTTCCCCTTTCCTCTCACACATAGGCTGCAAACTAAACGCCTCTCTTTTCCTCTATTCCCCAGTTACATTGCCTGTTACTTCTTTCTAATCTAGTAGCTCTGACCATTGGCAGCTCTTATACCAGATACATTTGCGTCTCTCTAATATGAAAGCAGCAGATGGCACAAGAAGTCGCTGGCCTTTGGTTTTCAAGTTTCTCCCATTCCCATTGACAATGGTCTTCTCTGCCCATAAGAGCTCTTCAGTCAGCAACCCACAAACCCAGTTTACTCCTTTCTGTAACAAGCTCAAGACTTGTGGTTGAGCTACAGCACCTTTTAGATGCGGTGAAGTACTGCACCACTTAATGCATGCAGATATTTTTTTTTATATACACCCATATATGTGTATATATAAAAACAAACACAGATATTTAGCCTATTAATATGTGAACATAACATGCTAATGCACTTTGCTGAGCTCATAAATTTATTGCTTACCACTAATATCCCCTTACACTATTTGCATACAGTCTTCCATGCTGACACGAGCTTTTTTAAATTTTATTTATTTATTTTATTTTTATCGCTGACCTGCCATACCTCAGAAGAAGAAATTTAACCATGTCAAAATAATCTTAAGTTAAGCTTTAGCGCTTTCTTGGGCAAAGCAGGAGGCTTAGGCCACATAAAACTAACTAGAAGCAGTTAGGCACATAGTTGACCCCGGAAGGCATTGACAACTCTGCTGGGGCAATAGCTTGAAACACCAGGCTCTAGTACCGTATCCACAAAGTTCACAATTACAAACTTTCAGAGAGGTTTTTATTTTTATTAAATGTTATTGAAAAGTATGCACTACTCTGCAGCCAAGCAACACAGTTTTACTGGGAAATGTATTTTTCCACATGTTTTCTTGGCTTTGTCATATTTAAGTCAATTCCTGAATTGAACGTTTATTCACAGAGCCCTTCAAGGGGTAACCCTGCAGGTTAAAAAGCAGGGAAACAAGCTCTGGAAACACACCCAAATGCAGCTTGACTCACACCTTGAAAAACAGAGACGTGTTTTATTCTCCAAGTACGAACAAGACCAAAAGGGTGGAAAGATGCACTGAAACAAAAAAAGAAATGCATGAGGAAGGGAGCCTTAATTACTATTACTTACTTAATTAATTAATTACTTCTGCTGAAGCTGAAGCTGTATCAGAGGAAAAAGAGTGACAGTGATGACGATCATCCTGTTTAAGACCTGCTCCCAAATGACAGCTCTAAATCACTGTGGATAGCAGAGAGACTACACCTGGCACATCAGTCTCAGCGGCGGAAAGGCTAGAACAAGCTGGCAAACCAATGGAAAGCTCAGGACTCAAGGAGAAATAAAACCTCTCCACTACCTGCCATGTTAAGAGCCTGCTGCCCTGTTGTAGCACTGACAACTGTTAGGTGCAAGATGGAGAGCACTCCTGCCTGGCTCCCAATGGTCCAATGCTTCCACATCCACACACGGAGAGCCACGTGGCTCTGTTCACCCAAGGGTTTCCCCAACCTGTTTTCTAACATTGGCACCACAAACCCCAGCAGCATCATGTGTCCACCCAGAGATGCTCCATGGTCGCCTTCTAGGACAGTCATCCAGCAAGTCTGTTCTTAGAGGGGGAGAAACCGTGATCAGCCTTCAGCAAGTTAATAGTAAGCCACAGTTTTCCTTTTATCCCTAAAATAAAATATGCTAAAACATTAAAATAATATAAAATACACTCATCCTATTTAAGCAGTTTCTATAATCTTCCATATTATATCCTTCTACTTTCCACAGCATTTGATAACATTGAGTTTCCCAGCTGCACAAGTGACAACTGCGGAGGAACTCGCACCCTCAACGCGACCCCTCACCGTCCCTTCAAGCAGAGCAGCACTCAACACCGTGCACAGGCATCTCCTGCATCCCTGAAACCATCACGGTGCGGCTCTTAAACTTTTATTTTGTTGACAAAGACTGGGGTAAAACCCCCTTGCATGACAGGCAAACACACAAAAATGAAGCCTTGTGTATGTCTTTCTCTAAAAGGAAAAGGGTTTTTAAGAGTAAGTCTGGAGTAAAAAGGCATCTAACTACTAAGCAGAAGCTATTGCAAGATGAGAGTTATCCGCTAAGTCCACTCCCTGGAGGGAGAGGCAAAGATAAAAAGTTGCTTCTTTTGGCATGTGTTTCTCTTAAAATTTGTGCACTGCTGAATTGTTTGGTGAACTGGCAAAAAACTTATCTGAGATGAAAGAGATTTGTGCTTGTTTTGAGGCAACCAAAATATCAAATTCATTAATTGCAAGACAATGCTCTTTGAAATGGTGCCCTAGCCCTGCAAGGGCCACCCAACTACAGGTTACAACTCATGCCCGGAGATGGTTTCTATAGATTAAATAGCCTCTAGGAATTTTGTATCCAAAAACTTTCACAGCAATATCAATGCTTTACTTCTATATTTTTTTATTTCTATACTGCATTTGCCACTACCAATAGAGTAGAAGCAACTTTTAGCTTTATAAGGTCAAAGATTTAAAAGAACAAGTTTGGAAGAATAGTTGCACAGTAATATTATTAGTATATATTTTTAATGGAATAGACTTCTTTTATAGTTTATATCACTTTTAGCAGCATCAGACACTGCTAAACATCCGTCCCATCTAAAAGCCCAAAGCCAAGGAGTTTTTGGTCATCTTGCAGAAGCTCTTAAAGAAACAGGTAAAGGCAGCTCCAGAGTGAAGGGGGTTTTAAGGTGAGAGACCAGGAAGAACTACCACCATTACCAGGTCCTACTAAGGAAGTAACCAGGGCAATGGTGCTAAGTGAGCTCAGGGCAGAACTTCAAGCTTTTAGCTCACTGCAGGAGCAGGAGAGGCCCGAGGTTTTCCTGCCATAATTCAAACTCTTATTTCTACATTTGGAAAGCTAGAAAAAAATCTAAGTAAAAGTTGTTGGTGTTGGTTTTGGAAGACATTTTCATTTCTAGGCTAAAGAAACACAACAGCCCTCTCGCAGAATTTGGAAATAGTCAAATCTACAAACCGAAGTGGGGAAGATTAAAAAAAAAAAAAAAAAAAAAAAAATTTAAACTCATAAACAAAGCCTCAGGACACCAAACAGGACGCCCAAACTGTTTGTGGGCTCAAAGAACAAGTCCCACCATTTCAGAAATTCTCAAAGACACAAAACACACAGAACAAACCCCACGTGACACTACCCAGCTCGCCCCACACCCCTGCACTCCTGCCAGCACCTCCTACAGGCTGAAATACCCCCATGGTTTATCAAAAGCCAGGGAAGAGGTACAACCTCGCTCGGCAAACACCAACATCTCCCACATCCCATGCTCTCTTGAAAGCACAGAAAATCTGGAGGGCTCCGGCAGAGACTGCTCAGCTGAGCAACCAGGCCCAGTGCTCTAGGCCATGGACCATGAACTAGCGCATGACTCAGATTCAGCCACATGCATAATGCAGAATACTCCGTCTTCTTCCCCTGGTGACCGGCATAAGGCACGTCTGCCTAAGGCAGAAAATATACTTCTAACAGCTGCTGCTTAGGAGAGCATCTTAATGGTTTCCCAAAATACTTTTTTTTTTTTTTTAAAGAAATGGATTTACAACCTTTCTTGCTTCTTTAGCTGTTACACAGATTGAAGCAGTCAATTACCAAACCGAAATACCTCTACTATTAGCATTTACCACTGATTAGAAATCAAAATATAAAACATTTTTTTTTTTGCCATGAGTCATCAGGAAGAGCACGGAGACGTAGCAATGACAGCAACATTGGCAACGTGACCTGCGTTGCTTTCAAAATCAAGCATCCTCCCAGAATGTTATTCACTCATTTAGCAAAACAGAAGAGCTACGTTTGGATCCACAAATGAAAAAGCAGCTCTACATAGGAGAGGGGAGGCGGCGGCTGCTAACACCAAGAACTCACTTGATATCAAGACCATTATTTTGTTCTTTCAGCTCCCTTTTGCGCAGCAGGAATGGAAGAGTTCCAGATAGTGCTCTTAACAGCGTCACTCATATTTATCATGACACCAGAACACGAGCCAGCAGTGGGCCCAGGTGGCCAAGAAGGCCAAGGGCAGCCTGGCCTGTATGAGGAACAGTGTAGCCAGCAGGAGCAGAGAAGCAAGCATCCCCCTGTACTCGGCACCGCTGAGGTCACACCTCGAATCCTGTGTTCAGTTTGGGCCGCTCACTTCAAGGACATTGAACATGACCAAAGAAGAGCAATGAAGCTGGGGAAGGGGCTGGAGCACAGACCTTATGAGGGGCAGCTGAGGGAGCTGGGATTATGTAGTCCGGAGAGGAGGAAGCTCAGGGGAGACCTTATCACTCTCTACAACTACCTGAAAGGAGGTTATAGTGAGGTGGGGCTTGGTGTCTTCTCCAAAATAACTACTGCCAGGACAAGAGGAAATGGACTCAAGCTGCACCAGGGGAGGTTCAGGTTAGACATTAGGAAGAATTTCTACATGGAAAGAGTGGTGAAGCATTGGCACAGGCTACCCAGGGAAGTGGTGGAGTCATGGTCCCTGGCAGTGCTCAAGAAACACGTAGATGAGGGACTTACGGACATGGTTTAGCAGGATGATGTTGAGGGGCTTATGGTTGGACTTGATGATCTTGAAGATCTTTTCCATAATAATTCTGTCATTCTAAGTCTTTCCGGTTGCAGCATTGCCCTGGTTCAATAAGTGTTGCTGGAGGTTGGTTATTCAGCTGCTCTGGGGGCAATAGGAGGGTTAATCCCACACAATTGCAGAACTTGCAGACTTGCAGTCATACTTCTGGGTCAGTTCTTACGGAAAACATTTCAATGCTATATCACGACTTTTATTACCCTGTACTGGGAAACTGCAGACTCGTGCATAAGATATGAGAAGGTTTTAGTAAAGGAAGGAATGAAGATGCATTTTGTGGAGGGACCTAATGTCATCCTGTGATCTTTTCAGAGAGTCTAGATTAGTTTCTCTCATAGCAGTGTATCATATTCATCTTCCTAGGATGGGTCTCTTTAGGGCAGAATGTTTCAATCATTTAAGTTGCTCTTTTTGTGCTCCAAAGGCAACATTATTCACACCAGGTTGTCACACATTATTCACACCAGGTTGTCACACATTATTCACATCGATTTCTCCCAGGTTTAATAACTGAGATTCAATGATTTACAGGGTCTCTGGTCAGCCTCTTCGTTTTGCACTCAGGCGAAATACTGACTTGTTTGAATAAAGTCTGTGTGCAGTGGGCTACAGAGAGAGACCACTGCTCACATCTTGGTAACATGACAGCGAGAGAATAAAAATCCAGACTTAGTGCTAAAAATTTTCCCTCATGAACTAGGTACTAGCCTAGTATTTTGATGGCTTGGAGCCTGTTCTGCATTTGCTTTGGAGCTGTTTGATTTAGATAAGTTATAGGAGAGCAGAGAAAGAAAAATGGGGGGTGGAGGGGGAAACGAGGAAGAAAAAGGTTGTGACTTTAAGACTACATTCTTTAGAGAGCTCTGTCCTAAGCAAGGGAAGATTTCACCCAATGGCATATTTGTCTTAGATCCATCCTAAAAGTCACCGCTGTTTTTTGAAAACAGCTCCCGTTTTCATACGCACATTAAAACCACAGTCTAAGAAAACCTTTGCAACTGCTTCAAATCCATTTGACACATGACAAGGTTCTCAAGATCATTAATTCACCATTGCAAGCAAATGGACCTACATCATACTTTTGATTCCAAATGCAATTAAACTTTAGAAAACAATTTCAGAGCGTCAATCCGGCAGAGATGTGGACTCTGCAAAAAAATAGGACTCTGTCCACTGGCCCATCGGCCCGAGGCAGGTTGCACGTCAGTCCAACTTGCCTCCTGCTTGCCCTTTCACAACAACCTTTCCCAAAACCCTGTCTTCCCCACCACACTTAACTTCCACAGAAAAAGCCATCACTTTGCAAAGTACAGATTGCCTACTGAGGCAAATCAGGCCTTCATTTGCAGTATTGCTGCTAAGTTGGATAAACAACAACTAAGCACAAAAGAAAACAACTGTTTGGAAGGAATACAACACTACCTGACGTTGCATAAGCTAATAAAATAACTTTTAACCAAAACAAATGCACAATTCATTTCTACTCACTTTTAAGAAGGAAGGAAGAAGTGCTGAGGTCGTATTCATTTTTTTCTGTCTTAATATCCCCTAGTCAATAATGAAATAGCCTTTAAAAAAAAAATCTAAGACTTTAGAGATGGATGGTACAAGAAGAAAGTGAAGAATCTCCTTTCCCCAGGTCAAAATGCAGCACTACCACCAAGCTTCAGTTCTTCATTTCCTTCCTACCACTCCACCAAAAGAGAAGGACATTGAGGTATACAGTAATATTGTTAACTAAAATGTTTACTAAAAAATTGCAGCTAACATCCTCAGACGAAAACTGCTATTTATAAACATGTTATTGTGTATAAATAGTAGCTAAATAGTAGCACTGCAGGAAAAGAGAACATAATTATTAGCACTACTGGGTGGGGGGGGCAAAACAAACACGCTCTTCCTTTATGTCAGCGCATTTTATTCATAGCTTCAGAAGTGGGAAGAGATTAATGTCCGAGTCCCAGAAAGCTTATAACCCATTTTCTTCTCTGCACTGTTTACCCCCACAGATGCAAAGGAATAAGCACAGAATAAGTACAGAATAAGCACAGAGGGACCCTGAGGTACCGGGTTGCAAGACACTCTGGTGCCGGTGAGACCCGCGGTCTCCTGTGTCTTCATCGAAATGCTTCTTGAAGACACTGCAACCCACTTCCTTTGAGGAGGACGCTGCTTTAGGAGGTAAAGAGATAAGAACAGGTCAAGAGTCAAACTTAAGAGAAGAGGGCATGGCTCCCCTTCAAGGTAAGTGCCACGGGCAGGACAACAGTGACTTCTGAATTGACACATGCAGGGTGGCCCATGGGCTGAAGCCATCACATGAGGCTATCGCTCCAGCCCCACTTAGAGAAAACTGTTAAAGGTTAGAACAATATCTGGTAAGGGAAAAACATAAGTAGGATGAGATTATTTGAAGATGTTCAGTTAAAGGAATGTGACCAGGACCTAGTGATAATGTTTTTAAATGCATGAGACTCTAAAGCACTCTCACGCCTTTCTGTGAATAAGCACCATCTAACCAAAAATAGACTTTGAGAGATATACAGACTACTGAATATATTCCTGTGCAAAGATGAATCTCTACAGAAAAAAAAAAAAAGGTTAAATAAGGCATAGACAGCAGGTACACTTTGAAGAAGGTAAACGCTACAGCATCAATATAAAGCCCATGGAGCAGAAAGGAGTAGATGCATCTAATATATTCTACCATATTTCACTACTCTTGTTCTAAAACATTTCTTTCCAGGACAGCCAAATTGAACTCAGGTACAGATTTCAGGCTGTTTGTCTCCAAATTACCTGTTACCCACATCAGGCTGTCAACCAGAATACAAAGATTTCATAAGGTCGTGGCCCAACAACTCCCCAGACATGGTCTGAGGCCCATCAACTTTCACTAAAGACTGGATTGGTCTTCTAGACACTTCTGGAGAAGGATCTGAGATAGGGTTGCAACTTACTGGTAGCCAAAGTTCTTCCCTTTCCTCATGTAAAGCTGAAAGTCTTAGCTTATAACTTGTAGATTCTCCTCTTCCCTGCACTGGGATAAAAAAATCCACTCTAGGCAGAAGACAAGGAGCACGAGCACTTTTAACTTGGCAATTTCCCCTCTTCTCTGTCTGAATTCTTTGCAACTGTAACTCAACACAAAAAGGAAAATTAATACTAGGAAGTTCCCAATTACAGACAACACTACTTATAAATAAGCAGTATTTTAAAAGAGCTCTTTTCTATTAAGATTTGCATTTTATAACAAAAGAACCCTGAATATTCAGTCCATTTAATATCAAAGTAAAGACTATCATAACGTAGCACTAGTAAAGTTGTTTTAGAAACTAATCTGTGTTATTAACTAAAAGAAGCAAAACCCCCCACTATGTCATCTCCTCACTGCTACTGCATATCAGTTCTTATAACTAAGAGTTGTTTAAGACACCAAAGAAGAGTTTCCAGGACATGTCCGGCATATGGTTAAGAGTACCTTTATCTTCCTGAGGTGAGATCCAGCTGCAAACACCATGCCTTGTGTCACCCTCTGGCATTCCCACACCAATGTCACTTCAAGAGAGCACATGAGTTGAGATGCAATAATGCAGAGCCAAAAGAAATGCAGTGAGGGGAAGGTTGGCCAGGCTTAGATAACCACCCACCAGAAATAAAAGAAAAAAAGAAAACAGTGGAGTAACATTTGTGTAAGTGTCCAAAACTCCCAGTGCTCATAGATAATTTTTCCACTATAATAGCTGCTTAGTGAAAAGTTTAAGACATAGTGCCAATCATTCTGATGCATGAGGCCAGATACAACATGGACCTTGTACAGATTCTCCCAGCCAAGGAAGGAGTGGGAAGCAGCCATAAAGAGCCTGATTTTACCTACATCTTAATCACTAGCTTTGAAAAAAGACCAGAATCTAGAAGGAAGAATAGTGTCCAAACTACAAAAAAACAACAACAAAAAAGTTATCCAAAATATTAAAAATAAATGCAATATTTCACATTTCACAACAAAGAGTTGCAAGGACATCACACCACCAGTATTCTGAGTTATTGGCCTAAATAGCAGATCACTGAGAAACCCTGCAAACCTCTCCAGTAACTTCACTGGACTTTGAGTAAGTCTAAAATAAACACTTCAAAAGATTAGAGAAAAAAAAAAAAATAGCTTTTAAGATCAATATATCATTATGATTAGAAAAACAAAAAGGTAACAATATTCTGCTTCATAAACATATTCCTATACATTAAGAGATTCTAAATAATATTAAGTATGTGAAACCAAATATAACCAAATATAAGTTCCTGCTCCCACCCCTCGACCTACTCCAGGAGGCCACTGGCACTCCCAGGTTCACCGCAGCGTTTGCCACCAAGGAGCATGTTTCAACAGAAAGAGAAGCGCCAAAGCATAGGGAGAACAGCAGAACGGCAGGTGATTCTCCACTGTTGCTTCAAAGAAGCACTGAATATTCAAAGAGGAAAGCAAGATTGCTTAGATAATCATTTTTAAGCCAAAACAAGTGACAAACTTCTGTCATTATGATAAAATGAAGATCAAAGTTAGAATGCACAACAAGATGTGCTCAGTTTGCTTTAAAGATACCAGACAGCAAAATTCATACCCTTGTCTTTGAAGACTTACTGTGATAAGCCTCTAGTTCCAGTCAGACAGGTATCTCACAAGGCAGACAACCACATACTGTCTAAATGCCAACTCCAGAACAAGGCTGGGTATCTGCAGTGGATCCGCACTGAAATCAAGACATGCCTGCAGGTCTTGGCTTGAGAGCTGGGGACAGGCTGGGGACAGGCAGCCGCGGTGCCCGGCACAGTGATCCCGTCTCGCTGGCTCCCCGAGGCTTCCTCGAGCACAGGAGACACAACTGAGGGCTCAGGAAATGCAGCCTGGGCTGCTAGAAGGGGCAGCGAGCGCTGCAGGCAGAGCGGCTGGCGAGCCTCAGCCTGAACAAAACTGCAGATCATGGCGAGCGCTTGACTGGGGAGGAATAGACTTAAAGCAGGAAGAAATCTAGAGCATGATGCACAAATCAAGCCAGGAAACAAGCGACTGGGGAGCCTTTGAAAGCTCTGCTTATTGGCCTGTGAAAGAACCTGCAGGTGGTAAAGGTAGCACATGAGGAGGTCTCATCTTCCCTTAGGAACGACATGGGTAGGGAGAACAGGAAACTCCATGCTGGAGGGAGCAGCCAGACAAACAGCGGCATGAGCCACTGGGAGTAGTGCAATCCTTAGTCTTCATACAGCAAAGGTATCATGACACAGAGCAAATATATCAAAGCTAAAGGGCACAAACTAGGGCTCTGCTCTTCAGGACTCTGCCTCTCTTCTCAAACATTCTAGTCTCCTATGACAACATGTCCGCTCTCTCATTACCTTCACAAAGTTGCTCCCACTCGCCGAGATTGAAAATGAAGTTCTGTTACTGGAACTTTACATGCCTGGCATATTTTCACTGGCTCCTTCGGACCACTATCCTTTCTCTTTCCAATTCAGAGCCCTAGTTTGTGCCTTCCCTCTTCCTGCACCTCTGTCCCATTTCGCGGGATTGCACAGACCCCCCCAGCTGCATCCTACGTGGACACGCTTGAATGATGAAGATGAGGCTGAGGGGACATCAAGAGAAGAGGAACTAGGCACAGCCTGTTGAAGCAGTTCAGCAGCACCATGTACACAGTTAAGTGCAAGATCATGGCTCGGTAGCTTGGTCTTTCCAAGCTGTACATAAATACTTGCAAAAGAGCTTCCAAAAGAAAATAGTTATTTTTTTGCTGCTAGGGAATCTATTTGCAGAGACACAATGCTAGCCACATGATTTAAGCAGCCTTCAAGAGCAGTACACGAGCATTGCACGCTCATTCGCACGTGTCTAAAGTGAGACAGATGAGCTGGGTGTTTCATGAAGTGCATTTGCCCACCAGTTCTTTGCCCCGAGTTGGTACTTTGAGCTCAGGGCAGTAACAGGACCCAAGCCCCTGCAGAGCCTGCCAGGGAGTGAACTAGAGGCTTTTGCTGGTAATAATTTAAAGCAGTGGGTTATTTTACAGGATAATTTGTCTTTGAATAGGCTGCACTATGGATGTGCACAAAATGAAGTCTGAAACTAGAGTCATATTCTAGGGAAATGGGGTGAGAAGAGGGAGAAGACAAACAAGGGGTAAAAGGGCTACAGGAAGCCCCCTCCTGGAGCCGAAGCTGAGCCTGAAGCCGATGGCACCGCTCAGGACTCACGTCCTGGCAGCAAGCGCAACCAACACCATGTCTTGCTCCTGTTGCTCACCCTTTGCCACATGCATGGAAAAAACAAGCTACGAATGTGAACCTTGATCTTAAAGGGCTACTCCTCTGCTAGGAGAAAAATGAGAAATAAGAGAAATTAAAAAGAGAAAAAATAATTTCTATTTTTCAGTGAAAGCCACTTCACAGCAAACACCTTTAGTGTTTAACAAGGATCCCCTACTAGAAAAGCAGACCCTCTCTGGCCTTTCTCTGCAGGTATCTATGACAGGGGCCGAGCACCGACCCGTGAACGGCTTTGTCGGAGCGCCCCTCGGAGCCGCCTCGCCGGTGTCACTGGCCGCGCAGGGCCGAGCGCGGCAGCAGCTCCCGCGGCCTCCCCCGCCCTGCTCACCCGTGTGGTGGCCATAGGGTGACTCGGCGCCGCCGCCCTGTAGGCTAGCCAGGATCTCGCCCTTGCCCACGTCGCTGTCGCCCACGAGCAGAAACTTAAGCAGGAAGTCGTAAGCTCTCGCTGGGCTGCTCAGGTGGCTCATGCCCCTGGCCAGGCGCGGCGCGGCCAGGCAGCGACATCCCCGGCGCCGCGCCCGAGGCGGAAGCCGCAGGTCAGCGGCGGAAGACAACGCGCCTCATGTCGGCGACCCCCGCCCCACTCCGGCAGCAGCTCCGCGCTCCCTCCTTCCGCAGCCCCGCACTGCTCCTCAAGCTCCGAACAGCCCCGCCAGGGCGCTGTGACAGACACGGCCCCTCGCACCGCCCTCAGCGCTCATTGGTGTTCCGAGCCACTATCCCCTCCCCGCTTCGCAAGGAGAGAGAGGTGGCTCTCATCACTCTCGCTTATTGGTGCAGCCGGACCCGTCATCCTCGTTCCCATTGGACGGAGGATGCTCGGCCGCCTCCTCCGCATGCTTCCAGAGGGACACGGCGGCTCAGTTGCTAGGCAGTTCCACGGCCGCCATTGGCTCTCTGGCTCATCAATCACAGCGAGCCCCGCCCCACCCCGTGCCTTTGACGCGACAGCACTAGATGCCGCGGGTTCGAGCCCTGTCCCCGCCGTCGGCGACACTGCTGCTCTGACCCGAACTGGCCGCAGCTGCTGCCTGCGCCTCCGAAAAAGCGTCCCGGGACGCGAGAGCAGCGGGGCGGGCGGAGCTGGGAAGCTTCGTGAAGCTGCGGCGGTTTGTGGGCACGGGTCGTTCCCCTTGGACACCCACCCCCAGCACAATTTCACACGTAGCCCTGCAGCATGGCCTTGGATGTCACTCATTCTGCACTCTTGACTCTTGCTTTTATGATATTTCTAAGCTGTAGAACACATAACTTTTGCCCTCAGATCCACATCAGTGTTAGCTCTCTTTGCCCTATCCCTAGGAGTGAGCTTACAGAAAAAAAAAAAAAAAAATCTCCTTTTTTAAAACTTAACATAATGCCCATCTTTACTGCCTAAATCCTCTGCCAAACTCTTTATCATCTTTTTGTCATTTAATTGTGGCACATCTCCCAGCAAATATAAATTATTTTTTTTCTTGGGTAAAATCTTGCTAAACCTCAGTAATTCTCAGGATCAAATTCACACAAGATACATTAAAAAAAAAAAAGAAAAATAACAAACAGAGCTGTATGCTCAAAGGATCAGTACATGTAAAAAGACAGCATCATGAAAGGTCTTTATGCTGCTGTTTTACTGGAAAAAAAAAATCTGTTTTTGGCAAACACATCGGTACATCGGTCAGGTGAGTCATCATGTACACAGGGCTTACTCTGGGTTATCTGCAGCCATGTGTAAGCCCTAAACTCCAAGAGGTTCTACATCTATATGCTAAACCACTACTCAAAATAAAAGAAAAACAAGTGCTTGACTAATAAAATATATGTGTATTGGTATGATGCAACAGCCATCTACTCATCTCAAAAAGAAAAAAAAGGTCTGAACACACCTATTTCAGGATTGCAAATAAAGCAGTAAGCCTATGAAGCTGCTACACCGTGCCTGGGTATTTTTAACACAGCGCAACTTGAAGGGTATGTACAAAATGTCCTGTTGTGTTCCTCTATGGACACCAAAACACCACACTCCCGTTTACAGAGAGGCAGTTTTCTTTCCAGCCTACTCCGATATCCAGGTGATACACCCCAGGCACTTCTTGTGGACCCAAAGTCCTCTTGGAGCTGGGGAAGATCAAGCTGCAGCAATAAACTACAGTTTTGGGGCACGCAACAGAAAACTGCTTAACTGCTATGTGCTGGGAGAAGCCTGTTTCTCTTCCACAGGCTCCTGCTAGCAGAGTTTGTATTTTGGGTTTTAGCTGAGCTAGAGCTAGGCTGTAATGGTCACTTGCATCATGGAAGTGACGCACCAGATCGGGCGAGCACAGCCTGGGGCAGCAGGAACCCAGCTCTGACGCGCACTTCCCCTGTCAATATGGACAAGTTCTTTATAGCTCAGCTTTCCCATCCTATTCAACCTACTTGCTGTAAGCTTCCTAATGCCACAAAAATTAACCAAAATTTTTTGTAGAGATGTCACAAGAAAAACCATAAAGTATAAAATGATCGTTTTATCTTGCTTTACTGACATTGTATTTTGGTATTTTTTCTAATAGATCACCAGAATAAAAAAAAAATAATAAAAAGCATATTTCATAACAAATCTGACCAGTTTTGTTCTTTTAGTAAATCTAGAGTTACTTGTCAATGGTTTTAAAAATGCACAAATAATGCTCTTAAAATTTCTATTTTGATGCTCCAAACCTGGAACACTGAAATGTTCCCTCTTTCTTGAATATTTCCATTTATCTGACAACTGCATGTAATCACGGTTAGAGCACAAATCTGTCCCCAGTTATACTTTATACAGGAACGAGTGAGCTGGAATACGCCCATCTTAACCCATCACCTGGCTGAATAATACCAAAACAAAACAAAACAACAAAAAAAACCCCACAGTGAAACAAACAACTCTCCCCGGCATTTACTAACCTGCTTTCAAGCTTTAAGACATCCCTGGGAGAGGTGGGTTGAAAGTACTTGTTTTTTACAGAATAAGAAATAAGGAAATATGTATTACTCTCCTAATGTACCAAACAGAACTGGCTAAACATAGCCCAGAGCAGTTAAAAAAAAAAAAAGAATATATAAATAATAACAACAATTTCTTGATCATTATTTAAAAGACACAAACTTTTGCATCAAAAGTGGCAGTTCTATTTATTGGAAAAACTTTTTTTTAACCCTCAAAAAAAGCAAATTTTCTTTCCATTATTAAAATGAAGCAAAAATGAGCATCCTCCCAAAAACTTTCTGTCAAAGAAATCCTGTGGTAATACGGCATACTTTGTACCTAAGAGACGGGCAGAAAAAGCCCAAACATTAAACTCCAAGGACAAAAAAAAATCTCCGATTTCTCTCTCTCTGCACCAAATCACGTAAAACAGGTCCTCTGGCTTTGATCTCACCTTCATTCAGACTGTGTCCCAAATTCTACATCTGGAATCACTACATTTACGGTGGAAAATTAATCCATGAAGGCATACACTTGTCTGCAAGGGAAGAGGTATCAGCGAAAGTATCCCTTTGTCTCTGCATTATCAGACAAACAGCTAGACTCTACCCTTAAGGCCTCAGTTTGTTATTTTGATATTAAACTTTTCATTTCACTTACATTTATCTGCTCATACAGCTGATCTGAGGATTTAAAAAAAAAAAAACAACAAAAAAAACACTTTTCTCCCTTTGGGAAAGTTATGTTTAAAGGAAAAAGAAGCTGCAACAACAAATCTCTGTGACAGTCTTATAAATCATCTCCTGCAATGGAAATTCCTGCATCCTTCCTGAACTGCCCTCTCAGCCTATCCAAAGATATAGTGAAAAGAGTCCACAGAACGTTTGTGTTCAAAGAGAGTCGCAGAGCCTGAAAAGCCCTAAAGCGTGTGTTTTATATATATATATATATATATATATATATATATAAAAAAGCCAACTCAGAAAAGGCTGCACATACCAATTACCTCTTGTTTTCCTGTACACACTGTCAGGCAGCAAACAGAAATCAGCAGCTGCAGTGCTTTTACACCTGGAGGTACATATCAGCTGATGACTCACCAAAAAATTTGCAGCCCAGCACACTGGTTGTCTTTTCCTCCACACAAAGAAACACTATTTTAAAAAGAAATTAGCTGCTGTGACAAACAAGCCACGGTGTCATGGTGACGATCCCAAAAGCGTACTGCAAATTTTGAAATACTCAAATGGGTACAAATGATACATGGGGGAAAAGAACAGAGGTGAGGAAGGAAAGATTGCTGAAACTCCCTCTGCTACACAGCCTTTTTATGGTATCACTGCCCTCATCTTAGCAGGCGAGACCCGTGCTGCATGATCAACTGCACTACATGGCTGTGCTCTTTTCATTGCCCTCTGGAAGTGCATTTGGGCCATGACTCAATAGTTTGTTTAAAGTAGGGGCAGTAATTTATGGCAGAGAGGTCCAAGACAGCAATCAACAGGAGACAGGACTTGCAGCAGGGGCTTGGGCTTGCCGTGGGAGCCGGGACTCACGGCACACTGAATAGCAAACGTTAGGGAGCAGCTCCCACATCCTGCTTCTCGCAGAGTTCCTGTACGCAGGGTTTGGGAGCTTAGGGCTCCTGCAAACAGATGCCTCGTGGCACCTTTGGGAATGCAACATCTTGCTGTTCCTGCTGAGCTCCCTTCACCTCTAATTTACACAGGGAGCTGCCAGCTTCTCCTTCAGATTGTATCCATTGTGTAATTAATGAGCTTGACATTACAATTTTGGCCAAACTTCTGTTACATCTTCACCCGACTGGATGCAAGCAGCTTGAAGTACAAACCAATTAAATTCTGTGGAATTAAGAGCAATTGCTCTCTACTCCCAAAGCATTTGCTGTTCTGTTCTTTAGTACAGCCTGATAAACTTCTTTGATTGCATATTTTTTTACAGCTTTGCATCTGAAGACCAAACCACGTATTTCATTCTATTTTAACTCCACTGAATTTACTGTAACTTAAGCTGCAAGTGTCTTTCAATTGCTGTGTCAAAAGCGGGAAAAAAAAAGAAGTCCTGTTGATCTCAGGATGGATATTACCCCTCTATTCTCTGAGAAAGAAGGAAGGCTCAAAGATAACTCACAGCATCATTTTCCATAGCACCTGCTGCTGATTCCCAGGCTCCAGTAGAAGAATTAAGATTCCCTCAACATAATCACAATCGCATTTCATCAACCACTGCAGACTCCTGAAGCCAACTTTTGCAAAAGACTGTCTTAAGGGTAACCTTCTGGGAAGAGGCAGGAGGTCTAGTATGTGATAGAAAACAGCCACAACGATGGTGCAGTATACCTCAGAAGTCTAAGTTTCGGATTTGGTGCAAACAGTGTATGGATGACTTGTGCAAGCACTGCAGAAATAGCCAAAAGCACAGAATCCTAGCAAAAAGTACTCACAACACATCCATCTGGACTACTGTATATCCAGAGTTACTGTCAAAGGCAAAATATTAACTCCTATTGAAAAATTTCAAGATTAAAAAAAAAAAAAAAGTATAAAAAGATTCAGGATCCTTCCTGAAAAGGAAAGTTCAGAGGCTTTGAAGAATAAAAAACTTCCTTCCTTTAGTAAGTAAATACTAAAGATGAAAAACAATCAAACAAACAAAAACAAACAGAAGGAACAGAAAAAAAACAGAAGGAACTCTTCTCATCTTACCACTTGGAAAATTGTATTTTAAGCATTATAAATAGCAATAAATGAGTTACCCACTAAGTAATATTAATGAAGAGCTTTAAGAGGAAGAAGTCATAGTAATTTACTTTGAAGTACACATAGCTTCTATTCAGTAACAGCAATCTGCTCTCATTATTGTTGGAAATCAAAATGCACCTTCACTCTGGCCAAAAAGCCCACTAAATCAAAATATTTTAAAATTATTCCCCATTGCTACATATATTGCTTTATTTTAGTATTTAAATCTTGACTTGCACATCCTCTGCTTTAAGAGCAGGGGAGTACCCAACACTCCTCCCTCTAGAGGAATGAGCTCAAAGCAAAAACTATCTACAGTCTCTCTAGAGGCCAGAGCCTGCTCCAAAGGAATGAAGGCCTCTGAGGGCAACACTCAGCATCCCACCCAGGAGCAGCCCAAGGACAGCAGCCGCATCAGACTCGGTAGCGGCAAAACCCCAGCACCTCCCTAAGCACGACCAAGGAGGGCTCCGGCGTTCCTCCCTCACCCGAGCGAGGGCAGCAACGTCTCCCACAGCCGCACAACCAACCCCCACACCCTGAGCCGCTGCTTGCTGCTACTTCTCCCCACAGCAACCGCCATTTCACCGTCACACTGGAACACTCTCCCCCCTGCGCACGCGCAGCGTCGCCCCGCACAGGCGCGAGCTGACCTGCGCAGGCGCAGTTGCCTCTGTTAGTTGCCCTGCTCAGGCGCAGTTGCCTCTGCTCGCTGCCCTGCTCAGGCGCAGTGATCGCCACGCCCGCTCGCCTGCTCGCGGCGTGGAGAAGGCGGTGGCGCGCGGCCCCGTAGTCGCTATGGAGGAGGCGCTGAGGCGGGAGTTGTGTACTACGGTGCTTCGTTCCGCGGGGCACTCGGCGGGCGGCTGCATCAGTCAGGGTCAGAGCTACGACACGGATCTCGGCCGGGTGTACGTGAAGATCAACTCGCAGCCGGAGGTGGGGGGCAGGGCCTTGGGGCGGGGGCGCCGCGCTAGGGAGCCCGGGGGAAGAGGCGGGCGGGTTCCTCCGTCCTGTGCTGGGTGGCGGCGTTTCGGGCCCGCGGGGCCGCTCTCAGCGCGGCGGCCCGGGCGGGCTCTGCCACGGCGCTCGCGGTCGTGGTAATGTCGCTGCGGGCGTGGGGAAGAGTGAGGAGGCGCTAACTTGTCTAAATAACCTGTACACGAGCAGCATCTGCTCTCGTTGTAGCAGAACTGGGGGGGTGCCTGCACATGAATAGCTTTTTCTCAATAAATGGTGTTTTCCATAATTACCGTTTAAGACTTACTGCCTTGTTCTTTCGGTGCAGGGTAGTAGCTGCTGCAGAAAGGAGATAACTGCAGCTGGCAGAGAAAAGTAAAACGCCAAATACTTGAATAGCAATGCCAAATACCTGAATAGCATCAGGCGGCATTCACTTTGAAGTCACTTGTGCCTGTCACGTGAAAGGTAGCCCTGTAAGGACTCGAGGCAGAACTTGTGTAGACCTTTGATAGCACAGGAGCATTGTGAAAGGAGAGGTGCGCCTGTGTCTCTTCCAAACTTGTCTCCCCTTGCTGATCATACTGGGGAGCTGGGTGAAAAATTAAGTGCACTGAGGTGATAACAGAGGAAAATCCTGAAAGGTTATTCTGCTTCCCATTACACTGAAAATAGTTTAAATTGCAGCATGACAATTCAGTTTATGCTTTTTGAAAGTGTGTGTTTATATCTACAATCTAGTTAGGTACAAGAAAGAACTTGGAAAAAACATCTGGGTACCCCTTTTCAGCAAGCTTTTCATCCTCTCTGCTGTGCCTGTGGATTCTGACTGCTGAACAAAGCAAACTTGGCCAAACTGTACTATAACTCTGTGCTGTGTGTGCAGCACTGGGTATAAGTCAGCACTTTCTTCAGAAAACACTTTTTTTTTTTTTTTTTTTTTTTTTTTAACTCTGTGAAAGTCAACAGCGGCCTGCAGCCTAGTGTGGTGCTTTAGCTAGCAGTACAGAACTGATTTCCTCTGAACAAAGGTATTGCACACCTCAGTAATCCAGCAGCTATTTATTCTTCATCGCCTGTAGACCCTGCAATTTTTAATCAGTGTCTCTTGCAAATAGTCTTTTACTCATATTAGTACTAGGGTAGTAGTAGTTATTCCTGCTTTGGTTGTTTTTATTTCCTTGCTTTTGCTTTTAGTGGATATTACAGGTTTCCCACATGCCTCTTTCTGCCATCTCTGTCTCAGTCTTCCTGAGTGTGACTGAGTGTTCCTCAGTCTTCTTCACGTGACTCCTGCCACTGAGATTAGTGGAGTGACTCAGAGAACAGATTTTACTCAACATGAGCAACTCTTGCCAAAAGAGATCCTAAATTCAATATGTCCTCAAAGGGAATGCCATGGGTTCTAGATGCTTCCGTGTGGGAGTGCAGTAAGGATCATTTGGCTACTATTGTTAATATCCTATTTCTCACACAAGGCAAAAGAAGTAGGCCAGGTATTGTCAGTCTGTGGCCTGCAGATTGGACTCTCTTGATATTGGGAACAGTTATTTTTACTGTGTTTCTGTGCAGACTGTGAGAAGATACGTGAAGCACAAAAAGACCAGCTCTTTTAGCTGGATATATATCATTGCACTTATCTTTCTAGTCATTTACAGCATAACCCATTAAGAAAATTATTGCTTACCTGCTACGGACAGGCAGTTGGCACACTTTCTATTGTAAGCAGGCTCTCTGAGTTATTTTTGTGGTTAGAGGGAATGTTAGAAACTCAGTCATTTCTGTATAGCATTTCTGTTAAGAGACTCCTATAATTCAGAAGTGGCTGTCTAGTCTGGAGGTGTGGATCTACCTACAGCTCATGCCTGCCTCTATTTTTTTATTTAATATTTAAGCTTTGATTGGTTTTGTAAAATAGTTTTGTTCAACTGTGACTACTGTTCATAGAGACTGATGCTTTCCCTTGATATTTGGCAGGCTAGAAGAATGTTTGAGGGAGAAATGGCAAGTTTGGAAGCCATCCTGAAAACTCAGACAGTAAAAGTGCCAAAACCCATCAAAGTTATAGACCTCTCTGGAGGCACCACTCTGCTTGTGATGGAGCATCTGGAAATGAGAGGCTTAAGCAGGTATAACACACATTGCTTACTTCAGCAAGGAAGTTTGTCTGTTAGGGCATTTAAAGCACTTCTTTTCAAAGTAGAAATCAATTCTAATATATTCTTTTTCTTTTAAGCAAGTCAGATAGATTTGGAAAGTTATACAACAGAGAATTGTACAAAATATATCCCAGTACTTTACCTAAACATCAGTTTTACATTGAGCAGCGTTTGTTTTGTTTTATTCTTCTTTTTAAATAATTAGTGATTCTCATGGTAAGATTTCTGAAAATTGGAACTGGAAAATGACCCACTTAATCACCTACTTCATGTACTTTTGCTTGCTGTAAGAATCATTTTTTAATATTTCTTGTGATAAACATGCAGAGGCACTTGCCAAAGTGAATATATCCCAATTTTGAAATTTTTACTAATTCTCATGCTGATTTTAATAATTTAAAACCTTTGACCTATTTTCCCCTTTTCTCCAGTTCCAGCAAGTATGTGGTCATATTCTTCTTCCCAATCTCAAGACTTCCTGAGCTGGCTTAAAGATTCATTTCTTACCCTGCTCACTTGCAGAGTCTATGATTCATGAAGAGCCCTCAGGGAAGTCCAGGAGAAGGAGCAGAAAGCTTCTTGTATTTGGGCTGATTGAAAGGAAAAGTGTGCAGAGGCAACCCTTGACATTTCAGGGGATGGCTGTAGTCTGTGCTAACAGAAACAAACAAAAAAACTACCTTAAATGAGTGTCTCTAGGGCAGAGAAAGATGTGAGAGGTCAGAGACAGGAAAAGTTGTGTAGGGGAAGCTGCTGGCTACATGAGTTGCTTGTAATAGCTGTAAGACTTTTCTGAGCTGTATAGAAGGTCAGCTTTTATTATGAACAGATGAATAAATGAGGGCCAGCTGAACAAGTGACTAAGGGAGGAGCTGGACATGACGTCAAAGACAAGAAATGAATTCATAAGAAGCTCTTAAAAATGCAAAGTGTAATTTTCACCTGTCTCTACAGAGAGGAAACTGCTGAAGAAATAGCAGGATTTTTGTTGCTTTGTTCTGGCCAAGAGGAAGTGCGAGTGCACTTTCTCTTCCATCTTCTAGACTGCTGACATTTAGAAAGGGGAGTCTGTAGAAAGCCAGAAAATGAAGTCGTAGACAGAGGTTTTTGGAAGTTTCATTGGAAAGAGGGTGGGAGGAGAAGAGGGAGACAAAGAGAAGGATGAATCTTGTTTGTCTTTGTTTCACCAAGTCAATTTGTCAAGACATGCATTTTGTACTGTGTATGGTTTTCTTAACAACTGTCTTGCTGAAATATCATGTAGAATGAATATCTCACAGAAATTTTTATCCTAGTGTCTCATTATTGTTGAATTTAGGATTGCTGTTCACTTTCACTTCGAATTAGGATTCTCATAAATGAACATATAAATGCATTGTGTTCTCTGCTGATGACATAATCTGTACAGAAAGAAGATGTGTCTCTAAGCCTAATCCTGAAAAGTCCTTAGTCCTTTAAGCCTAATCTAGGCCTAAATCTAATCTTGAAAATTTACTTTGCTATACAATGCGGAATTCTTTCACATGCTAGATAAACGTGGCCCAGATAATTCCTTGTGTATGAAGAACTGGATTTGTTCCTGTACCAGCATTGCTAAGAATAATTTTGTTTTGTAGACATTCAGCAAAGCTTGGAACACAACTGGCTGATCTCCACCTTCATAACCAGCAGCTTGGAGAGAAGCTGAAGAAAGAGGAGAGCACAGTTGGTACAGTACACAGCTGTTTTTGAATTTAACCTAGTTAGTAATAACCTGCAAAAGACTCAGTTCAAATAGCTTTTGTTATTTCAGGATAAGTTTGTCTTTTTCCAGTAGAGATTTCATGAGAATAGATTTAGAAGGAAGAGCTAGGCGGGGGGTTGTCTTGTTTGCTTTTGTTTGCCAAGTTTCGATCCCTGTGTGTAAAACATTTGATTTGGGGCCCTTGGGATCCTGAGCTAATATTTCTGCAAGGACCTGGTAACTGAGACTACTTCAGAGACTACTTGCAGAATACTTCAAAATGTGGTGAAAATTATCATGTAACTTATCAGCAAGAAATATTGTAATAAAAAGAACATTGAGGTGAAGATTGTTTTTTTTATTCTCAGTAAAAAAAAAAATCCCTTCCATAGGTTTTTTAAGGCCCAGTTGCTTTGTAGATATGTAGAATATTTTCATTAGTATTGGATTTTTGTCTTTGATTTGAAAGGTAAAGGTCAAGGGCAAATGGAAGTCCAGTTTGTGGATCAGTTTGGTTTTCATACAGTTACCTGCTGTGGCTATCTTCCACAGGTAGGTTGTACTTCATCGGACTGATAAAATTTTAGGATTGTATTTTTTTTGTTTTGTTTTGTTTTTGCTTTGGGTGGCACAGTGGACCAAAATATTCCATAATGCAAATGTATGTATTTGTATGGAATTATAAGTACAAAAACTTTGTTCAGCCCACTAAGGGCAATGTTTACAGCTGTGCTGGATATCTGCCTGTTTTTATTAAACTACTTTTTCCCTAATACAATTTTAAGGTACCTTTCCATTAAAAAATAGTAATATTTTTTGTCCTGGATGCTGTCAACACAATTATCCTCCCAAGATATATATGAAAAAGAAGAAAATCTTTCTTTGTGTGGTGGAGAACTAAGTATCTACTCTGTGATCCTGTTCCTTCAGGTGAATGACTGGCAGAATGACTGGGTGACTTTCTATGCCAGACAAAGAATCCAGCCCCAGATGGACATGATTGAAAAGAATTCGGGAGATCGGGAGGCAAGAGAGCTTTGGGCAAAGCTTCAGGTAGGAGAATTTCCCTCGCTTCTCTTTTTAGTGGTAGCTAGGTATCCATTGCTTAGCACCTCTTTTATTCAAATGGAACTTCTTTTTGTTGGTATGCTCCAGGTTTTGTTGGTAAGAGAGTCCAGCTTTTAGGGATTAAAACATCCTTTCCTCTAAGATACAGCAGTTTTTGCCACACCACCTATGCTAATATTCCAAAGTGAATGAGTGCAAAATAGCACTTTGCTTTACTACATGGGAAATGCTGGATTCAATTCATATTTCTCGTTCCTGAGAACATATGTGTGAGGAGAAAAACTTATTAGGAATATTGTCCTTCACATCATCTGTGCATATAATGCGTGCACAGAAGTGACTGCAATATTAACAGTTTGGTTATTGCTTCATAGGAATCCCTCAAGATTGATAAGATATTCTCAATTTTATTATTTCTATTTTTTAAATCTATTAATATCACAGTACTGAATGCGTTTTTAAATTTTCATCTTTTTTAATGCCAAAGAGCAACCGAACTTACTGCTGTTGAGAGAAATTATTAGCTGGTTAAGTACTAGATGGATTCTCTAATAGCATAGTTTCTGCATACGAGGCTTGACAAGAGGATATGTGACTGGATGACTAGTCTTCATCTGTCAGCATCTGTGTTAAAGTAGAAAGCATCTCCATTGATCTGATCCTATTCTGTTTCAAATTGCATTTTTTTTAACTGTCTCTTAAGAAGTTTCAATTAATGCTCTGTAACCTTTGCATGTATGTGGATAGAACACTATAATCACTCACCTTAAAATGTGTTACTGGTATGTCTTGTTTTTCCCCCCACTGCAGGTGAAGATACCCAGCTTGTTCTGTGATATCGAAATTGTTCCTGCTCTGCTGCATGGGGATCTCTGGGGAGGAAATGTGGCTGAGGATGATTCTGGTCCAATTATCTTTGATCCCGCTTCTTTCTATGGCCATTCAGAGTATGAACTTGCAATAGCTGGGATGTTTGGTGGCTTTAATAGCTCCTTTTACTCTGCTTATCACAGTAAAATTCCAAAAGCTCCAGGGTTTGAAAAACGCCTGAAGCTTTATCAGCTTTTTCACTACATGAATCATTGGAATCATTTTGGAACAGGCTATAGGGGATCATCCCTAAACATTATGAGAAACCTGGTAAAATGACTTTCTGCTGAAGCAGAATACCTCCCGTGTTGCTTGGAAAACCCTGTGCAACTACAGGTGTGTGACGTTAAAATAGCTACTAGACCCTTGACCTTGTTGCACAGCTGAAGATCTAGAATCATTGAGTCCAGCTAAATATCAAGCATGGCATATCAATCCCATTTTAGGATAGTTGGGGATAATTTTTAAGAGGGAAATATCCAAGAAAGGGATTTATTCAGTTACACGAAACATCTGTTTGTGTCAAGAAGGCATTGCACACTTGAAATTAGGCAAGTTGATTCAAATCAAGTCATGGGTAGATTAATTTGGATCAAGTCTCTGTTAGGGACCAAATGTGCTTCAGAGTAGAGAAATATTAGTGAAGGATTTGCATTCATGTCCCGATGGAAAACATCAATGAAGAAGTGCTTGTGAAATGGAAGGTTGTTTTTCTCAGTTATAAAGCAGATGGCTATGAAGTTCCTCATAGTTTCTGTCTTCATTTGCAGTTTTGTGCATCAAAACAACATTATCAAAATATTTTGAAAGTCAGCAAAAAATTTGGTAAGGGTACCTGTAAAAAGTGATTTGGACTTTCTGTTAATTTTGGTAATGTGGTTTTATGAAATGGAGACTGCTTCCTGTTCTGTTCCAGAGCAGTGTGGAAATGCTTGTAGATTGTTCTGGCCATGTGCATTTTGGTGCTTGGTGCCATTCTGGCAGGCTCTTCTGCCTTTGCTCATCAGCTGGCTGCCATCCAGACCAGTTTTGTTTGCACCAGCACTAGCTCTGTTTTATTTTCTGGATTATGTTTTTGTCCAGTAGGGTGCAGTTTTAAAGCAGACTTTCAGGTAAGAAGCTACATGCAGCATACTGGGAAGACCTACTCACTAATACAAATAAAAGCTGCGCTTTCTCACTGACATCACTGCACACAGGTTAATGGCATCAGATCATGGTAGGGACTTGCCATAGGTTTTCTGTGTTTTAGAATACAGGTTCTACAAGCTGGCTGGCTTTTCTTAGATCCCCACAAAATGCACTTTCTAACTCTTGGTAGCTAAAAGAAAATCCCTATAAAGCCAAAAGATTAAAATGTAACTCAACAGCTACTCTGCTGTGAACCACTGTCACAGAAACACTGTAAAGATTTCAAGCACAAAGTTGCAGACTGTTTCTTCTACTTGCAAGACAATAATACTCAAACTGTAACTCGGCTGTTCCTGTTGTAGATTAGTAATGATGTTTCAGTGCAAGTCTGTAAGGTAGGTGAGATATGCATGATTCCTAACATGAATTTTAATTGCTTGAGAATGGCTTTAATTGAAAAGTTTTTTTCACAGGATATTGGCATATTACTGAGGGTTTTTTTTTTAGTTGCTGATTTTACAGTTACTTAGAAGAATTTGTAGTTTTTCTAGAGAAGACTATCACTTGATAAGATTTTCTAACCTTAATTCTACTATTTTTTTCACTGGCTCATTAACTTTGGCTACAAAAAGTTTTAAATCTTTGCTCCAGAGAATAGCTTTTCCTTATAGCTTAAATAAAAAAAAAGTTCCCAGTTGATGATTGTTGTCTGTGTTTTCTGAATTAAAGCCTTACAGCTTCCTTTCAGTTATGGAAAGCTACGTTCCTTAGCCTGTTAAAGACACCCAGTTTGTTAGATGATCATAGTTAGCAAAGGTGTTGGTGGGTACTTTGCTCATGGTTGGTCATCTGGAGCAGCTTGTCACTGAAGCAAATGTACAACATGCTGTTAGTTACAGTATCATTTGAGGTTCTTTCAAACTTTGTGTATGATATCTATTGATATGAGAGCTATTGCAGTAGTGTAGGTGAGATGTTACGTCCTTGTCCATACTCTGTGCCATTCACCCTAATTTAACATTGCATAGTGTAACTGATTGAAGAAATGCTGTGGTCAGCAATTGATTGGGATTCCTCAACTGTTTGTATACCCTCATATTAAAGTTAGAAGCTATTAAATAAGAATATTTTGTTTACAAATCTTCAGTAAGTCAAAATCTTCAGTTTGCTAAAATACCTGTTATTATCACAAGGTGAAAAGTGAAATGAAGGTGGATATTCTTTGTGTTAAGTGGTAAGTCTTGGAGCTCACCTTCTCCCAATAGAGCAGAATCAAAAAAAAATTGTGATTGTGTTCTAGACAGGTTATAAAAATGGAAGCAGCTGCAGACTTTAATTTCAGGGATATTAGGCTCATTGTTTTAAGCCGGCCCTGGAGGGCCACGTGAAATACCATAGACCCCCTCAACTGTGTGAACAGATGCCCCGGGGACCACACAAACATCCATAGAGCCTCCCTGACCTCATGCTTATGGAGGCACCAGGGGGCAACACAAAAGCCTGTAGGACCTCCCTGGCCCCGTGTGAACAGAGGCCCTGAGGGCTGCACGAACACACGTAGGGCCCCACCAGCCCTGTGCACATGGAGGTCCTGGGGTGTCTCATGAAAGCCTGTAGTGCCCCACCGGCCTGGGTGCAGAGAGGCCTGGGAGATCGCACAAAAGCCTGTAGGGCCCAATGGCCCCGTGCGCATAGAGCGACTGGGGGGGCCGCATGAAGGCCTGTAGGGCCCCACAGCCCCGTGTGGACGGAGGCCGCTGGCAGATGCGCGAATGCCCATAGTGCTCCTCCAGCCCCATGTGTACCGTGTCCCCAGGGGGCTGCACAAAAGCCTGTAGGGTCCTCCCAGCCCTGTGTGCACGGAGGCCCCAGGGGGCCCCACAAAGACCCATAGGAACCTCCTGGACCCATGCCCACAGTGGCCCCAGAGGCTGCACGAAAGCCTGTAGTGCTGTACTTGTGCTCTGTGCACAGAGGACCCAGAGGGACACATGAAATGCCACAGAAACGCCTGACTGCATGCGCATGGAGGCCTCGGGGGCCACACGAATGCCCGTAAGGCCCACCCCTATCTGTGCGCATGGAGGCCCTGGGGGATCTCACTAAAGCCTTTAAGGCCCCTGCCCCGAGCCTCCATGCGCACAGGGCTGGAGGTGCCATATGGGCTTTTGTGTGGCCCCTGGGGCCTCCGTGCCCATGGGGCCAGGGGGCCCTACAAGCTCTCGTGCAGCTCCCCGGGTCCTCCTTGCACATGAGGCCAGGGGAGCCCTACGGGCCTTTGTGCGGCCCCCCCTGGGGCTTTGTACACAAAGAGCTGGGGAGGCCCTATGGGGTTTCATGAGGCCTCCTGGGACCTTCATGTGCACAGAGCTGGGGTAGCCCTACAGCCCTTGATATGGCCCCCTGGGGTTTCTGTGTGTATGGGCCCAGGGGGGCCCTATGTGCCTTCGTGTGGCCTCCCAGGGCTTCCTTGCACACGGGGCTGAGGTGGCCCCACGGGCTTTTGTGTGGCGCCTAGGGCCTCCATGCGCATGACCTCAGGAGGGCCAACAGGTCTTCATATGGCTCTCTGGGGCCTCAATGCATATGGGGCCAGGAGGCCCCTCTGGGTTTTCATGCGGCTCCCCGGAGCTTCTGTGCACATGGGGCTGGAGAGGCCCTATGGGCCTTCGTGCAGCCTCCTGGGGCCTCTGTGCCTCCGGGGCCATGGGGGCCCTATGGGCTTTCGTGTGGCCCCCTGAGGTATCCGTACACACAGTTTCTGGTGGGCCCTATGGCCTTTCGTGCGGTCCTCGGGGCCTCTGTGAGCATGGGGCCCAGGAGGCCCCACAGGCTTTTGTGCGGCCTGCTGGGACCTCCGTGTGCCTGGGTTCAGGGAAGTTCTACAAGCCTTCGTGTGGCCCCCCAGGACCTCCGTGTGCACGGCCTCGGGAGGACCTGCAGACTTCATATGGCCCTTTGGGGCCTCCATACGCACAGGGCCGGAGGGCCCCTATGGGTGTTGGTGCAGCCCCCCAGAGCTTCTGTGTGCATGGGGCCAGGCTTGCCCTAGGGTCTTTCGAGTATACCCCCGGGGCCTCAGTGCACACGGGGTTGGGGCGATCTATGGGCCTTCATGCAGCCCCCAGGGGCCACTATGCACACAGGGCCAAAGGGGCTCTACTGGCCTTTGTGCGGCCATGCACTGTGTGCATGGAACCAGTGGGGTGCCACTGGCCTTTGTGCAAACTGGGCAAGGGGGCACTACAAGCTTTCATGCAGCCCCCCAGGGTCTCTGTGCGCACGTGGCTGGAGGGGTCCTGTCACCTTTTGTGTGGCCCCCCTGGAGCCTCTGTGCGCACAGAACTGGGAAGGCCCTGTGGGTATTTGTGAGGCCCTCAAATGTCTCTGTGTGCACAGGGCCAGCCGGGCACTATGGGCCTTCCTGTGATCCGCCGGGGCCTCTCTGAGCACAAGGCCGTGGAGGCCCTACGGGCTTTCGTATGGCCTCCCGATGCTTCTGTAAGCACAGGCCCAGGGAAGGTCTACAGGCCTTCATGTGGACCCCTAGATCCTCCATCTAAATCTTCACCACAATCACAGCATCATGTATAGCAAAACCTGATATGACATACCCCATTTCCGGACTGAACGAGAAAAGTGTCAGGGAATGAGAGCTGGCACAGCCTCACATTTCCCTTGGCATGGCCTTTGCAGCCTCAGTCCAAGTGGTCATCCAAATTTCCTGCCTTTCCTAACTCTATCCTATAACTAATCCTAAAGTCTAGCATTACATCAGGAAAATGCCTCCCACAAACTCCATTTCTGACCCAACCTGAAAGTAGACAAAGGATGAGTCTTGGCACAGCCTCGCACTTCCTTTGGCTCACCTTTTGCAACCTCACTCCAAGTAGGCCTCTACACTTCTTCCCTCTGCCACTGCTAAGCCTAAGAAAAACACTCTCTGAACCCCAGCATACAGTCAGGTATACAACCACCACCACTCACCACAATGTGGGACACACCCAGGAAGTCACCCAGGGATGAGTGTTGGCACAGCCCCGCACTTCTGTTGATAAGACTTTGGAGCCTCACTCCAAATGCGCATCCACACCTCCTCCTTCTCCTAACTCTTTACTGCCAACCTAGCATCACATATTGCCAAGGCCTCATATCGTCCACCCCGTTTCCAGCCCTATCTTAAAGGTGTCAGGGAACGAGTGTTGATGCAGCCCTGCACTTCCCTTGGCATGCCCTTTACCACTTCACTTCAAGGGGGCACTCTAGGCTTCTTACCTCTCCTAACTCTATTGTAGCATTAATCCTAAAGTCTAGCATTACGTCAGGCAATTGCCTTGCCCAAACAACCTTGTGTCTGAGTCAGCCCAAAAGAAGGCAAAGGATGAGTCTTGCCAGAGCCTCGCACTTCCTTTTCCATGCCCTTTGTAGCCTTACTCTTATGCACACCCATGCTTCCTTCGCCTCCTAGCTTTTTAGCACCACCCTACCATCACATAGAGCTAAGGCCTCATATCGCCCAACTCATTTCCAACATGAACCTGAAAGGTGTCAGGGAATGAGTCTTGGCACAACCCCGCACTTCCGTTGGCATTCCCTTTACAACCTAGATCCACGTGGGCCTCTACAGTTCCTCCCCCTCCTAAATCTATCCTATCAGTAATCATGAAGTCTAGCATTATATCAGGCAATTGCCTCCCAACACCAACTCTGTTTGTTACCCCAACCAGGAAGTAGACCAAGGAAGATTCTTGGCACAGCTCCACACTTCCTCTGGCATGTCCTTTTTATCCTGACTCCAAATGTGCCTCTATGCTTCCTCCCTCTGCCATTGATATTCCTAAGCAAAACACTTCCCGTTCCCTAGCATAGAGTGAGCTACACACCAACCACCCCAGTGTGGGCCAGACCCAGAAAGTTGCACAGGGATGAGTATTGGCACAGCATTGCATTTTCTTTGACATGCCCTTCGCAGCCTCACTCAAAGTACACATTTATGCTTCCTCCCGTTCTGAACTCTATACTGCCACCATAGTATCAAGCATAGCCAAGGCCTCACATTGCCCAAACCATTTCGGCATAAATCTGAAAGGTGTCAGGGAATGAGTCTTGGCAGAGCCCCACACCAAAAGTCCCTTGGCATGCCCTTTGAAGCCTCAGTCCGAGTGGACTTTTACATATTCACCCTCTGCTATTGCTAATCCTAAGCAAAACACACCCCGAGCCCTAGCATACAATCTGCTACACACCAATGAACACATACCGCAGTGTGGTCCACACCTAGAAAGTAGCCCAGGGATGACTCTCAGCACAGCCTCGTGCTTCCTTTGGCATGCCCTTTGCAGCCCGACTCCAACTGTGCATCTATGCTTCCTCTCTCTCCTAACTCTTTTCCCCTAACCTAGCATCACGTATAGCCAAGAACTCCTATCACCCACCTCATTTGCAGCCAGATCCTGAAAGGTGTCAGGGAATGAGCCTTAGCACAACCTCACAATTCCTTTGGCATGCCCTCTTGTAGCCTTACTCCAAGTGCACCTCTATGCTTCCTCACTTTCCCAATGCTAACTCTATAAAATACACTGCCTGAACCGTAGCCTATAGTGAGCTACACACCAACAGCCACCCACCCCAATGCAAGCCACACCCAGAAAGGTGTCCAAGGATCAGTGTTGGCACAGCCCTGCACTTCCTTTGACATGCCCTTTGTAGCCTCACTCCAATGCACATCTACGTGAATTGGAGGTGTCACTGTGACGATGAGAAAGATGAGGAAGGCAGGACCACCAAACTGAGGAACGAGACCCCCTTCTGGAATGTGCACAAGTGCAGTCTTAGAAGGATTGTATAACAGGAAGGTGGAGATTTGCCGGCCCCTGGATGGCCTCCTGGCACGTACTGGCCTTACGTGACAGGGCACCCCAGGGATAAAACATGAGATCACACTCAGGTGGGATGGAGACTCCCAACATCGAGGCCAACGTTGTCTTCTGCGGGGATGCCCGCTACGATTGAGAGCCTGCCAGCCCCTCCTGTTCGCTATCTTGGAGAGATGTGTGGTCTCATAGTCCTGCTGGCAATTATTATTCAGTAAGTAACCATTTCATATTCGTTTGTACTCGCATCGCTGTTGCTTGATTAAAGGTGTCCGCGTCAGTAAGCCGGTCTGTCAAGTGCATCCTTATTGCCAAATTCCGAGCCCATTGGGCACAATATGCTTCCTCCCTTGTCCTAACTCTTTACTGACACCCCAGCATCACATACAGCCAAGGTCTCATATCGCCCAAGCCATTTCCACCCTAAACCCGATAGGTGTCAGGAATGCATCTTGGGAGAGCCCCACACTTCCTTTGGCATTTGCTTTGCAGCCTAGATCCATGTGGGCCTGTACGTTTCCTCCCTCTCCTTAATCTATCCTATCACTAATCCTAGTGTCTAGCATTATGTCAGACAATTGCTTCCCACCATGACGTCTGCTTGGGAAGCAAGGATTCTTGGCACAGCCTCGTACTTCCTTTGGCATGCCCTTTGCAGCCTCAGTCGGAGTGTGCACCTATGCTTCCTCCCTCTGCCGATGTCAACCCTAACCAAAACACTTCCTGAACCCTAGCATACAGTCTGCTACACACCACCTCCCCCATGTGGGGCAGATGCAGAAAGTAGCCCAGGGATGAGTTCTGGCGCAACCCTGCACTTCCTTTGGTATGCCCTTTGCAGCGTCATTCCAAGTGCGCACCTATGATTCCTGCCTGACCTAACACTTAACTGCCACCCTAACATCATGTAGAGACAAGGCCTCATACCGCCCAATCCATTTCCAGCCTGAACCGGAAAGGTGTCAGGAAATGAGTCTTGGCACAGCCCCACACTTCCCTTCGCATGCCCTTTCCAGCCTCACTCCCAGTGGACCTCTACGCTTCCTCCCTCTACAAAAGCTAACCCTAAGCAAAACTCTTGCCAAAACTTAGCATACAGTCAGCTACACATCAACCACTACCCAACCATTGCAGGGTGGACCAGGAAAGTTGCCCATGAATGAGTCTTGGCACAGCCCCACACTTTCTTCGGCACGTCCTTTGCAGCATCACTCCAAGTGGGCCTCTACACTTCCTCCCTCTGCCATTGTTAACCCTAAGCAAAACCCTCCCCAAACTCTAGAATTGAATGAGCTACACACAAACCACTGCCCACTCATTGAGGGCCAGACCCAGAAATCTGCCCAGGGATGAATGCTGGCAGAGCCCCACACTTCCTTTGGCATGCCCTTTGCAGCCTCAGTGGGCCTCTACGCTTCCTCCTTCTACCTATGCTAATCCTAAGGAAAACAATCCTCGAATCCTAGCATACATTCAGCTACACACCAACCACCACCCACCCCAAAGTGGGCTAGACCCAGGAAGTTTTCCAGGGATGACTCGTGGCACAGCCTCGTGCTTCCTTTGGCATGACCTTTGCAGCCTCAATCCAAGCGCACACCTACGCATCCTCCCTCTGGCATTGGTAACCCTGAGGCAAATACTCGCTGTACCCTAGTGAGCTACACACTAATCACTACTCTCCCATTGAGGGTCCGACCCAGAAGGTTGCCCAGGGATGAGTGTTGGCACAGCCCCACCCTTTCTTTGGCATACCCTTTTCAGCACATCACTCCAAGAGGGTCTCTACACTTCCAACCTCTGCCATTTCTAACCCTAAGCAAAACACTCCGTGAAACCTAGCATTCACTCATGTACACACCAATCACAACCCAACCATTACAAGCTATAATGAGAAAGTATCCCAGGGATGAGTGTTGGCACAGCCCCGCACTTCCTGTGGCATACGCTTTGCCATCACACTCCAAGTGCCTCTCTACGCTTCCTCTCTCTGCCATTGCTAACCGTATGCAAACCACTTCCCGTACCCTAGCATAGAGTCAGGTACACACGAACCACCACCCATCTGTTGTGGGCCAGACCCAGAAAGTTGCCGATGGATGAGTCTTGGCACAGTCCTGCACTTTCTTTGGCATGCCCTTTGCAGCCTCACTCCTAGTGGGGCTCTGGGCTTCCTCCCTCTCCTAAATCTATCCTTGCACTAATCCTAAAGTCTAGCATTACGTCAGGCAAGTGCCTCCTACCCCAACCCTGTTTCTGACCCCAACCAGAATACAGGGAAGCATGAGTCTTGGCACAGCCTCACACTTCCTTTGGCATGTCCTTTGCAGCTTCACTCTAAGTGGGCCTCTACACTTCTTCCCTCTGCCATTGTTAACCCTAAGCAAAACATTCCCCAAACTCTAGCTTTGAGTGAGCTACGCACCGACTACTACCCACCTATTGAGGGCCAGACCCAGAAATCTGCCCAGGGATGAATGTTGGCAGAACCCTGCACTTCCTTTGGCATGCCCTTTGCAACTCACTCCAAGTGTGCACCTATGATTCAACCCTCTGCCATTGCTAACCCT
This sequence comes from Nothocercus julius, assembly GCA_013398735.1. Classification (NCBI taxonomy): domain Eukaryota; kingdom Metazoa; phylum Chordata; class Aves; order Tinamiformes; family Tinamidae; genus Nothocercus; species Nothocercus julius. The sequence continues at coordinate 12,628 of VZSV01000170.1, read as the reverse complement.
AAGCAAAACCCTTGCTGTACCCTAGCATACATTCAGCTACACACCAACCACCACACACCTCAAAGCGGGCCAGATCGAGAAAGTTGCCCAGGCATGAGTGTTGGCACAGTCCCACACTTCCTTTGGCATGCCTTTTGCAGCCTCACTCCAAGTGCACTTCCATTACCTGACACATTATTGCTGCACTTGTGGCTCCATGGCCTCACGTTGCCCAACCCCTTTCTGGAATGAACATGTAAGGGGTCAGGGAATGAGACCTCACACAGCCCTGCACTTCCCTTGGCATGCCCTTTGCAGCCTCACTACTAATGGGGCTCTAGGCTTCCTCTCTCTCCTAAATCTAAGCTATCATTAATCCCAAAGTCTAGCATTATGTCAGGCAATTGCGTCCCAACACCAATTCTGTTTCTGATCCCAGCCACAAAGTAGACAAAGGATAAGTCTTGAAACAGCTTCACACTTCCCTTGGCATGAGCTTTGCAGCCTCATTCCAGGTGGACCCCTACTTCTAAGTCTTTCCTTTCACTAATCATAAAGTCTAGCTTTACGTCAGGCAATTACCTGCCACTACCAACCCCATTTCTGATCCCAGTCAGAAGGAAGGTGAAGGATGAGTCTTGCCAGAGCCTCTCACTTCCTTTGGCATGCCCTTTGCAGCCTCACTCCAAGTAGGTTTCTATGCTTCCTCTCTCTGCCATTGCTAACCCTAAGCAAAACACTCCCCATACCCTAGCTTAGAGCCAGATACATACCAACCACCACCCATCCATTGCGGGCCAGACCCAGAAAGTTGTCCAGGGATGAATCTTGGCACAGTCTCACACTTCCTTTGGCATGCGCTTTACAGCCTCACTCCAACTGGGTCTCTGTGCTTCCTCTCTCTGCCATGGCTAAACCTAAGCAAAACACTTCCTGTACTCTAGGATAGAGTCAGTTACACAACAACCACTACACACCCATTGTGGGCCGGATCCACAAATTTGCCCAGAAATGAGCACTGACGAAACCCTGCACTTCCTTTGGCATGCCCTTTGCAGCCTCACTACATGTGCACACCTATGTACCAATGCCAATCCTCAGCAAAACTTTTCCCAAACCCTAGCATTCAGGCAGCTACACACAAACCACCACCCACCCAATAGTAGCCCAGACCCAGAAAGTTGCCCAGGGATGCGTGTTAGCATAGCCTCACACTTTCTTCGTGATGACTTTTGCAGCCTCAATCCAAGCGCGCATCTACGCTTCCTCCCTCACGTAGCACTTTACCGCTGCATTTCCATCATGTATAGGCAACGCCCCGCATTGCGCAACCCATTTCTGGTCTGAACCTGAAAGGTGTCAAGGAATGACTCCCTGCATTTCTCTTGGCATGCCCTTTGCAGACTCTCTCCCAGTGGAGCTCTAGGCTTCCTCCCTCTCCTAAATCTATCCTATTAATAATCCTAAAGTCTAGCACTACGGCAGACAATAGATTTCTACAACCAACCCTGTTTATAATACCAGCCAGAAAGTATATGAAGGATAAGTCTTGGCACAGCCTGGCACTTCGTTCAGCATGCCCTTTTCAGCCTCATTCCAAGTGCGCACCTATGTTTAATCCCTCTCTCTCTGCTAAGGCGAAGCAAAACGCTGTGTGAAACCTAGCATTCACTCACCTACATACCAATCATCACTCACTCCATTGTGGGCCAGACCCAGAAAGTTGCTGAAGGATTTGTGTTTGCGCAGTCCCGCAATTCCTTTGGCATGCCCTTTCCAGTTTCACACCATGTGGGCCTCTGCGATTCCTCCCTCTGCCATTGCTAACCATAAGCAAAACTCTTCATGTACCCTACCATAGAGTCAGCTAAGCACCAACCACCAGTATGTGGGCCAGACCCAGAAAGTTGCTCAGGAATGAGCCTTGGTACACCCTAGTACTTCCTTTGGCATGCCCTTTGCAGCCTAACTCCAAGTGCGTGCCTATGCTTCCTCCCTCCATCTCTGCTAAGCTTAAGGAAAACACTCCAAGAAACCAAGCTTTCACTCAACTACACAGCAAACAATACCCACACCAAAGCGTGTCAGACCTGGAAAGTTTCTCAGGGATGAGTGTTAGCATAGCCCCGCAATTTCTTTGCCATGACTTTTGTAGCCTCACTACAAAGTGTGCATCTATGATTCTTCCATTACCTAAGGCATAACACCTGCACTTGCATCATGTATAGCCACTGCCTAGAGTTGTACAATCCATTTCAGGAATGAACATGAAAAGAAGTTTGAAGCTGTGCAAAGACTCGGCTTCACCTCTTTAGTGCTTCAGATGAGAAACAGACTTAGTGGTATGGAGGTATTTTCCTGATGTAATGCTAGAGTTTAGGATTAGTGGTAGGCTGGAGTTAGGAGAGGGAGGAAGCATGGAGCCCCATGTGGAGTGAGGCTGCAAAGGGCATGCCAAGGGAAGTTGGCATCTGTGCTAAAACTCATGCTTCATCTCCTTAGTGGTTCGGGGGAGAAACAGGCTTTGTGGTGTGGAGGCATTTTCCTGATGTAAGGTTGTAGTTTAAAATCTGTGAAAGACAGGACTTAGGAGAGGGAGGAAGTGTAGAAACCCATTTGGAGTGAGGCTGCAAAGGGCATGCCAAGGGAAGTTGGAAGCTGTGCCAAGACTCATACATTACCTCCTTTAGGGTTTGGGCGAGAAACAGGCTTGGTGATGTGGAGGCGTTTTCTTGCTCTAATGGTAGAGTTTAGGTTTAGTGCTATGCTAGAGTTCAGAGAGGGAGGAAGGGTGGAGCCTCATTTGTAGTGGGGCTGCCAAAGGAAGTTGGAAGCTGTGCCAAGACTCATGCTCTGCCTCCTTGGTGGTTCAGGGGAGAAACAGGCTTGGTGCTATGGAGGCTTTTTTCTGACATCATGCTAGATTTTAGGATTAGTGGTAGGCTAGAGTTAGTAGAGGTAGGAATCCTGGAACCCTGTTTGGTGGAAGGCTTCAAAGGACATTCCAAAGGAAGTAGGATGCTATGCCAAGACTCATGCTTCGCCTCCTTTCGGGTTCGGGTGAGAAACAGAGTTTGAGAGGTGGTGGCATTTTCCTGACATAATGCTACTGTTTAGGTTTAGTGATAAGGTGGGGTTATGAGATGGAGGAAAAGTGGAGGCCCATTTGGAGTGAGGCTGCAAAGGGCATGCCGAGGGAAGTTGGAAGCTCTACCAAGACTCATGCTTTGCCTTCATTGTGGTTCAGCTGATAAAAAGGCGTGGTGTTGTGGAGGTATTTTTCCTGATGTCATGCTAGGTTTTAGGTTTAGTGGTAGGCTAGAATTAGGAGAGGGAGGCAGCTTAGAGTCCTATTTGGAGGGAGGCTGCGAAAGATATGCCAAGTGAAGTTTGAAACGATGCCAACAGTCATGCTTTGCCTCCTTTTGGGTTCGGCTGAGAAACACAGTTTGTGGTGTGGAGGCGTTTTCCTGACATGATGCGACCGTTTAGGTTTGGTGATAAGGTTGGGGTACGAGATGGAGGAAACGTGGAGGCCCATTTGGAGTGAGGCTGCAAAGGGCATACCAAGGGAAGTTGGAAGGTGTGCCAAGACTCATGCTTTGCCTCCTGTGTGGTGCGGGTGACAAACAGGCTTGGTGTTGTGGAGGCATTTTCCTGACGTCATGCTAGAGTTTAGGATTGGTGGTAGGCTAGAGTAAGGAAAGGGAGGAAGCCTAGAGTCCCATTTGGAGTGAGACTGTAAAGAGTATGCCAAGGGAAGTTGGAAGCTGTGTCAAGAATCATGCTTCACCTCCTTTGTGGTTCGGATGAGGAAGAAGCTTCGTGATGTGGAGTCATTATGCTGGCGTAACGATAGATTTGAGGATTACTGCTAAGCTAAAGTCAGGAGAGGACGGAGGCGTCGAGTCCCATTTGGAGGGAGACTGCACAGGGTATGCCAAGGGAAACTGGAAGCTGTGCCAGGACTCATGCTTCCCTTCCGTTGTTGTTCTGGCGAGAAACAGGCTTGATGTTGTGGAGGCATTTTCCTGATGTCATGCTAGAGTTGAGGATTAGTTGTAGGCTAGAGTTAGTAGAGGTAGGAATCCTAGAGCCCCATTTGGAGTGCGACTGCAAAGGACATGCCCAAGGAAGTAAGAAGGTGTGCCAAGACTCATACTTGGCCTCCCTGTGTGGTTTGGGTGATAAGAAGGCTTGGTGTTGTAGAGGCATTTTTCCTTACATCATGCTAGGGTCTAGTGGTAGGCTAGAGTTAGGAGAGGGAGACAGCATAGAGCCCCATTTGGAGGGAGACTGAAAAAGCATGTTAAGGGAAGTTGTAAGCTGTGCCAGGAGTCATGATTCGTCTCCTTGGAGTTTTAATATAGAAACAGGCTTTGTTATATGAAGGCTTTTTCCTGACGTAAAGCTAGATTTGAGGATTAGTGATAGGCTAAATATAGGAGAGGGAGGAACGGTAGAGCTATATTTGGAGGGAGACTGCAAAGGATATGCCACGTGAAGTTTGGAACTATGCCATCATTCATGCTTTGCCTCCTTTCAGGTTCGGGTGAGAGAGAGAGTTTGTGGTGTGGAGGCATTTTCCTGACATAATGTTAGAATTTAGGTTTCGTGGTGGGCTAGAGTTAGAAGAGGTAGGAATCCTAGACCCCCACTTGGGAGGATACTGCAAAGGATATGAGAAGGGAAGTAGGAAGCTGTTTCAAGACTCTTGCTTTGCCTCCTTTGTGGTTCTGGCAAGAAAGAGGTTCAGTGTTGGGAAGGCATTTTCCTGACGTCATGCTAGAGTTTAGGATTAGTTGTAGTTTAGAGTTAGGAGAGGGAGGAACCTTCCAGCTGTATTTGGAGTGAGGCTGCAAAGGGCATACCAAGGGAACCTGGAACCTGTGCCAAGACTCATGCTTCATCTCCTTTGCAGTACTGGTGATAAAGAGTCTTGGTGTTTTGGAGGCTTTTTCCTGACATCATGCTAGAGTTTAGGATTAGTGGTAGTCTGGAGACAGGAGTGGGAGGAAGCATCGAGCCCCATTTGGATTGAGGCTGCAGAAGGCATCCGAAGTGAAGTTGGAAGCTGTGCCAAGACTCATGCTTCGCCTCCTTTGTGGTTTGAGTGGGAAAGAAGCTTGGTGGTGTGGAGGCATTATCCTGGCGTAACAATAGACTTCAGGATTAGTGCTAAGCTAAATTCAGGAGAGGGAGGAAGCATGGAGCCCCATTTGTATACTCATGCCAAGACTCATGCTTCACCTCCTTTGCAGTACTGGCGAGAAAATATTTTGGTGTTGTGGAGGCATTTTCCTGATGTCATGCTGGAATTTTGTATTAGTGGTAGTCTAGAGTTAGGGGAGGGTGGAAGCATCTAGCCCCATTTGGAGTGAGGCTGCAAAGGGCATGCCAAGGGAAGTGCAGGCTGGGCCAACACTCGTGCTTTGCTCACTTTGCAGTTCGGGTGAGATACAGACATGTAGGTAGTGAGGCATTTTCCTGATGTGACACTATAGTTTAGGATTAGTGAGAGTGTAGAGTTAGGAGAAGGAGGAAGCGTAGAGCCCCATTTGGAGTGAAGCTCCAAAGGGCATGCCAAGGGAAGTGCACAGCTGTGCCACAACTCATGCTTTGCCTACACTGTGGTTCCTTTGAGAAACTGGGTTGGTGGTGTGATGGCATTTTCCTGTCGTGATGCTAGAGTTTAGGCTTAGGGACAGTGTAGAGTTAGGAGAGGGAGGAAGCATAGAGCCCCATGTGGAGTGAGGCTGCAATGGACATGCCAAGGGAAGTGCAGGGCTGTTCCAACACACATGCTTCGCGTACATTGTGATTCGGATGAGAAACTTTTTTTTGGTGGTGAGGCGTTTTTCTGACGTGATGCTGGAGTTTAGGAGTAGTGTTATTCTAGGGTAAGGAGAGGGAGGAAGCGTAGAGAAGCCCTGAGAAGAACAACACAGACTCCTCATGATTCAATGTGAATCTAGCTGAAGCCGTTTATTAATCAAAGAACTGTCCCTTTATACAATTTTTAACTATCCCTATGCATGCGCATGTAATACCCTGATTGGACAATTTCTTGGTTTAAACTCCTCAGCAACTCTTCTGATTAGTTGTAGTGGAAGCAGTTCACTGGGTTGTCATGGTTGCTGTTTTTCTGCTCCCTTATCAGCTGGCAATACACCCACTTTGTCCCTTCTGCGTTTGTTGCTTTCTTATTTTTCGAAATCAAGGTAACCACCTGGTCTGTGCTGCATGCTTACTCCAGCGTCTCGTGTGGCTGGTTCACTGTGTGTTCACAGTCCTCCAAGTCCTCCACAATTCCCTCTCTTTGTTCTTGAACTAGCCAGACCTTCTTTAAGACCTTTTTGATCCATATTAAACATAGAACTTAACAAACAAGGCACAGTTAATAGAATACCACACAAGATCAACAACACCATCCTGGCACCTTTGATTAATGATTGTAACCATTCCGAAATTCTCCATCTGCCTAATAGATTGTCCAACCATGACAGACTCTCATCCTTGGTAACCTTATACAAAAGAGTATTTGTCTGGTGAATTTGCATCCACGAGGTGGCTTAATTTAAGTTTTATGGCCATCCAATTACCTTTTTATTTTGAAAGGTGCCCCTATTCGGGCCCGATAAGGTATAATTAATATAGGGTGCCCTATCATTAACCAATTGAGGTGTAAGAGGCATTCCTTCCACGGCAACAGTTTCCTGAGCACCTGGATATGACATGTTGCGTAGGCTATACAGATTCAGGTCTGTCCAGTTGCTCAATGGAATACCTGACACCGGTGCATCAACTTGATTTGCTGTCCCACAAAGCCAACAATTTTTGATTTGGGTATAGTTAACAATCTGTTTAAGAAGTATAACATATCCATTAGCGTTAAAAGCAGCATCAGTGTTAAAAGCAGCAAAGTGTGAAAAGCAGCATCAGCCCCTATAACAGTGGTAAAAGCAACATTGCTCCCTATGACACAGTATACCACCAATAACAGCAACACTTCTTCCTCCCATGCTTCCTCCCACAAGTTCACACTTCCCACAGCTAGGGTATCGGTTGCTTGCCTGTTACATCTGATTTATGTGAGTCTGCTTCCAGCCATGGTCTCACCCATTTCGCTGGTACCCATCTGGATCCGGTATCTGTAATGACACAGGCATACCCTTTTCCCCAAGTTAGTAAGTCTAC
>VZSV01000169.1:1641362-1718479 GCA_013398735.1 Nothocercus julius | reverse complement strand
CACGCAGCTCTCCTTGGAGGGTCTGGATTTGGTCAAGTGCTGCTCCTAACCCTTCGTCTGCTTGCCTAGAGAAAGCGTGCCACAGAGACCACCGTTCTTGCGGGCTGGTGCCGTGCCATAGGAATGGGAGGGAGGCAGCAAACCTCCCTTGTGGGGCCTGGGAACATCAAGGGGCTGGACTCCAATGAGTGGCTGAGGGCCAGAGAAGCAGCTGCAAGAGCGTTACCCCGCTATGGCCCTTTTCAAGCAGCAGCAAGGCAGAGCTTCCCAGAGCCCAGCCCTAGGTGCCTGAGCGTTGAGGTGCAGCTGAGCACGAGGGGAAAGGCAAGGCAGCAAGGCCAACGGGGCAGTGGGAAGGGCTTTGGGCACTGTGTTATTCCTAACACACTTAAAGCTAATCCTAACCATAACCTTAAACCCTAGATCATAACCCTAAACATTACTCTAAACCTAATGGTAATCCTAAACCCTAATCATCATGTTAACCTTAGTCCTAAAACATAACTTTCAACCTAACTGACACCCTAACACTAACCCTGACCCTAAACCCTAGCCCTAACTCTAAACCCTAACTTTAACCCTAAATATGACCCTAACATTAATACTAACCCTCAACCTTAACCCTAACCCTAAATCTAAACCTAATCCTAAACCAGAGCAGGTTTAGAAATTTTTAGTCTCTTCTCCTGTCTAGCTTGAGTGACTAAATTAAAATCATTGAAATCACTGAAGATTTACATCATCTTCAAAAGATTTTGTAAAGTAATGTGTTCCTTCATCTCACTTAATCCTGTTTCATCTCAAAGATACACTACAGTGTGCCTTCTATTAATTACTGATTCCGAGGCTGGGGGAGTGAAGCATGCTAGAGTCCAATTACTCTTCAAAGCCTTCTTCTCTAATTTCAATTGAAGAAGATACTGCATCTACTTGTCATACTGACTCACACTTACGCCTTTAAATTTGAATTTGTATTTGTCTTACAGTTTATTTTCTTCCAGGTAACTACTCTAGAACTTAATTGTTTGAATGTGTAAAAGCTAATTTTGGTGAAATTTCCCAAAATGTCATATGAAATTTGGGTAAAAAACTTTGTCAATCTCAGAAGTTACGAAATTGTATATTTTTGTTGTTATTTTATGATTATGTGCTAAATAGTATTATATTTCTAATGTTTCTTGTCACTGTGATATAACAGCAATGTAAATAGTATAATAATAATATTATCAGCTAGGAACAGGAAAGGCCTCTTATTTTTTGAAAGAGCGAGCTTGAGTTTCCTTGTTCTCACATCTTGTTATGGCTGATAGCTCTGCCTTGTTTATGCAACTTTCTGATTTACCACAGGCCAGAAGCAATCCCTGTTTTTTCAGTTCAAGTGTCCTTCGAGATTTGAGCCCAAATGCTACTGATCTGAATTTATATATTTTATTATATTTTCTATATAATCCTTTATATCCAGACATCCTTTCTGTTGTCTGTTCATTATCTTTCTCACTCCTTTCCCTAAATATATATATATATTTTTAACTTTTCCTTTCAAACCCTTCTTCTCCACCTTGTCCTCATTTCCTTGCCCGCCTTTTGCGCGAACCTTTCCTCAAGGCTGACCATAACCAGTATATTACGCTGGAAACTGATCCAGGAGAAAATGTATAAGGAAAGCCCTTTTTATTGATGTCCTCATTAATCTTACTGAGTCCTCATTAATCATTCTGTCCGGGCAACTATCATTTAGCAATTTTATAACCAGTTTATTGTGAATAATGATTTTGTAGTCACTTTTATTTAAGATGCTATTCATTACCAAATAAAAATATTTCAGATGCAAAGCTTGTTTTTATAGCTATGTCTAGCACTAGTATTAATAAAAATACAATGACATGCAATGCAAAATGAAATTGCACTCAATTAATGTGTTGCGGTGATAGCATAAGGGGATTTCTCAGTGTCTGGTTTGTCATGAAGTCGTCAGTCCTTGAAATCAGCTTTGTTGATCCCAGAGGGACTGTCTACAGTATATACAATTTGTGACCGTAGGACTTTATCCTTTTAAACAAAGTCTCCACTCAATGCTTTTGAATTGCATAACATTGAATTGAATTGAATAACAGAAATAAATGTTGGAGTATTGTACGTAGCAAAGATGAAGATGATCCCTTTTAGTAACAAATCTTTATAATGATGTCAGGTCCTGAGGCAAAGGTGACTCATTTGGATTTATTCTCAAGATGAAATTGAACTAACAATTCAGTAAACCAGTGCTTGAAACAGTGATAATGCTAGCAAAAGGGATCCCATTTGTCTTTTCTGCCTTAGGTCCATTAAATTCAGGTTCAAAATAATCTAATGTTGAAGCCTCTGCATTGTGCTGTATTCCATACATGTGTGTCTTTAACATTATTATGTAGTGGAAAATGAAGGCAGGCTCTTAGCTACACAAGAAGAAATTGCGCCCCCCCCAAAGAGCTCCACTGCCTAATAGCTTTTTCCAAATATTTGAGTTGATCTAGTAAGGGGTGATGCTTACTGGTCTTGCCGTGCCTCTGTCTTCAGACATCAGGCTTACTAGAACAAGAATATTGGTTTGTGCTGAGACGCAGCTTTATAGACATGACGTCTGTAAGGTTGCAGAGCCAGGCTTTGTCTTTCAGAAATTGGCCGTCTCCCTTTCAAAAGCACGGTTTTATTTTTCTCGTCTTTCAAGGCTTTACTTCTCTTTGAAAGCCAGTGAGCCTTAAAGGGAGCTCTCTTGCTCCTTGCTCTTCATTTTCATTAAGTAAACTAAAAGTCTGTAAAGTTTGATACCAAAGATGTTAGGGCAGATAACACTGATTGAAACGTACAGTAAAAAACAATATTTGGGCTGAAGACCCTCCTGATGGGTAAATACAATGTAGTTTCCTCAGAAGTTTTCAGAAAAGCAGCATTAATGACATTTAATATTATTAACTGTCATATTTCTTTCAGCCTGAGACATAATTGCTGAATTAAGAGGGAAAAAGAGCATTCTGTCTCTTAACTCAAACTTTTCATTCACCAAACCTGCTGCTTTTTTCATCTGCCTTTTTCCATCTTTCACTTTCATCCTCCATATTTTTTTTTACTCTTTTGTATTTTTAGATCTGTTCTGCAGCCTTCACTAGTTACAGGTGAGAAATATTTCTGTGTAGTACTTGTAAATTTAGTCTTGAAGTATCCCCTGGACATCTCAGCACTTCTCATTTGAGAAAGATGAAATTCAGGGAACATTCATTCCATGTCTCTGGACTGAATGAGCAAAAGCATCAGGAGATACTTGACTGCAACAGAAATTTTGCTGTACATGATGACTACTCCTCCTTCAGATATGTAACTGCAACAGTGCCACTTTTCTTATTCACCTATAGCTATAGGTCTTAAAAAATGCTTGTGATAGGGGAATGAAGAGACTGCATTAGCTTGATGCCATAACGTTTTAAACCCTGCATTGAGGGGCAACACTGTCATTTCTTAATCCTGGTTTGGGTCAGAGTGCCTGGTGTAGTAATACAATAGGGATAAACATAGAAGGTAAACTTCCTTTGTAAGGTTTGACTTCTGTGAGTATGCCTACTTAGAAATGCTAATTTGCATGTTTGAGTACAGGATGATAATTAAGATGTATGGCAGGCAGTACCTGAGCACAGATGCTTCAATACAAGATCATCAAGGATTATGTTTAGCTACGTCTCTGTTTGCTTCTGTTGCCCTTGGTTTGCCGGAGGAAATGGAGTCTTAGGAACAATTTTAATGAACAAACAAAAAAATCCAATCTAAGTCAAATGACATTTGTTTTAGGTTCAGTATTTCTCATGTTAAATCCTTTAGTCAGGCAGTGGTGTTTATTGCAACAGAAAATTGATTGGGTCATGTAGGGCACAGAGTACAAATAACAGTGTCATTCACCAGTAGGTACCACAATTTCCTCTAACATGTACTGAACTCCTACTGGTCTTTGAGCACCAGTGGAAGAGAAACGAGAGTATCAGTGAGACAAACTTCATTTTCATTTCTCTATCTTAAATAAGCCTTGAGGCTAACGCTCAAATGAGTGACAGCCTGGCTTATGTTGTTTTAGTCTACAAAAGTGTTTTATCAAATTGGTAGTGCTGCGTGTCAGTCATATGCGACCTCTGTGTGGAGAATGTTTACATGATATTATGAACTGTTTTGCTCCAGAGCTTCCTCATGAATTTGCAATACTCTGCATTAACAGCATCAATACTCTTATGTGTCTGTAACCAAGCTTCCCAAACCTCCCATCAAATTTCCAGAAATGATTGTTTGAAAATGCGCCTCTACTTATGTCCAGACTCTTAGCAAATGCCTCTGGTTCAGAAATTTTTGGAAAAAGTTATTCCAGGCTGGGGTTGCCATGTTGTTTAATGGACTTTCAGGCACTGAATAAACCACCAGTTCTCAGTTCAGTCTCCCCTACTTAACATGAGATGAAAAAAAAAAAATAGCAATGACAATTATCCAACAAAAAAAAAATAACATCTACCTAGATAAATTCTGGGTATCATCCACTTTGTCTAGGAAGATTATTTTTCTGATCACATTCCAAGCCCTTTTCAAGCACACAAATTCCCTCATTCCCCCTCTCCTTATACAGTATTAGACAGACCAGTTCTCTACTTAAAGCTTGCTTTCTGTGTTTTTCTTTCCATCCCTTCCGTCTTAGGAGATTTATTTTACTTTCAGAAGGTTGTTCCTCCAGACCAGGAAATGACAGTTTTGGAAGTGCTCACTGTTTCCCACCCCAGGAAGAACTTGTATTTAAAGACTGAACCTGACCTTTCAGACAGGGCGTTAAAGACAAGACAAGGTGCTTCAGGTGGAGCCTTATTCTTAAACTGCCTCATATTCCCAAATAAAATAGCCTCTGCAGCCCTTTGAGTAATGAAGCCCAAATCTGGTCAAGTAGACTGCTTTGGTAGTCTGGACAGAGTGATGTTAACTTTTTAGCTTTGCAGGTTTGTAGAGGTGGTAGGCTGACACTGAGAAGGAAGGGTCATCTCCCAGAAAAGAACATGTGGGGTTCCCAGTAGGCTGAAACGCCCCTGCCCTTCCCGAGGGAACAGGAATACCCTCTCTGAGCACTTGGTGTCAGTCTCCCTGAAATCTGCCTTTGAAGGGGAGACTGTCTTGGCCACAGCTTTCCCTGGAGGGGGTAGGAAGCGTTCCCTGGAGCTTTATCCACAGCTGTTGATCCTGGATAGCAAGCACAAGATACCCAGTGTGGGATCATTTTACTCTTTTATGCCTGATGAAGCAGATGAGTAGATGCAAAAGGCTTTTGGACAGCCAAATAATGGTCAGTGTGATCTACAAAATACTCCCGTTGAACAGTTGGATCTCAGACCTACCCACAGCAACTGGCATGCGGACTAAGACTCCCAGCTCACACAGAGTATGCTGAGAACTTCTGCGCTTCTCACATCATGAAATCTGGCAATTCACCAAATAGATTTGGTTGAGACAACAGGTGCTACATTTTTTTTTCCTACTCTGCATTTTCCCCAGGAAAATACAGGAAGTCAGATAAAATTGAATATTTTGGCTTTTTGTGTACTAGTCAGGAAATGCCTGATTTATAGTTGGTGCTTTTATTTCAGCAGCTTTACACTTCTGACCTGTTCAGTTATGACGTAGAAGTCATTCAGAATAAGTTATGCATACTCACATGTAGTAAGATTTAGTTAATTTTTTAACTTGGACAATTCAGCACTATGGCCTTATTCATTGGTACAGAGTCCCTGACACACTGCCTTCAATTTGTCCTTAAAGGACATTGGATTGTTTGCTGCTGGTTAGAGAAAAACTTGACATTTCCAAATATGCACACATACTAGATAGCAATGAAATGCCCCTCCTGATAAATTGTTGGTTGTTGAAAGACCAATATGTAAGTCTAAACACTTAATTACAGGCTGCAGATACACTGTGGATTTAAAGGCTTCATGTCAGTGGCCACATCAAGTCAAAGGGCAAGCATTCAACAGGGAGAATTTGAGCTAAAGATTTAATATTTTAACAGCAGTAATGATGAGCAGGAAGGCTCATCCAAGTATTACACCAAACAAGAAATTGGAAGCTCAGCAGGATATAGCTAAAGATGAGCAATCTTATACGTGGAAAGGACCTGGTATACTGCATATGCCTTTTAATAGTCTGATGTGAAGTCAGGAAATCATCTTGGTGCGATGTTCGGTGCAAAAACAAATCATGTCTTGAGCATTTTGGGGAAAGAAAATCGCACGGTTGTTGCAGGAACCCTGTGACGCCTGTGCTTCCTCACTGCTTCGGGAGAGCCTCTGCTGAGGCATGGCTGGAACCGTTTGGGGTTGGAAGGGTGACTTCCGCTCCTTCCTGAATACTCTCTAGGGAACATCTCCTCCGTGAGGTGCCAGCTGGTAAGAATCTGGCAGTCTGAAATGAGTGCCAGGTGCATTGCTGCTCCGGATGCCTGGCATGGCTACTCGGCTTGTGTGGTCAACCAGGCGAGGTGCCAGGGCATTTGCTGAATTCATGTGGCGAATGTTGCCCAATATTTGCAGCAAACAAGAGTGCTAGCCTTGTTTGGCAAAGAAACGAGCTGTGGAGTGTCCGTTTATCTTTGGAATGACCGAGGAGATCTTACTTCATTCATCGACATGTAGTGATGTAAGTTGTCATCATTTCTGCGTGCCAAGAGTTAAATAGCTTCAGCAGAACACCTCCAGCAGTTTCATTTCAGCTGCAGTGACTGCACTGGGGAACATAGTTATGTCAAAACAAGGGATGACCCAGTTCTCCTGTGCTCATTGTCACGGCCACGGATCTGAGAAAAGCGCTGACCTTCAATCTGTAAGTCACAGCAGCCATAAGTAGCCCTAAAGGGATCCAATACAGTGATTAATTTTTAAAGAATTCATGACTGCACTTCACTGGTTTTCAACATCTCATCTTCTTTTTTTCCCCCAGTGAATTTTTAGAAACAAGGAAAGTCACCTCAATATTCTATTTATGTCCCTGCGCCTGGGAGGCATCCAATGAGAGTCCTTGCAGGCAAACGCCCTATGGAGAAAAAAGGTGTGCAAAGTTGTTCGTAACTTGGTTCATTTAAACATGAGCACTGCTCTGGACTGGAGGTGGCTAAATAGCATGTTGGATAATGCTTTCTTTCAGAAACCTTTAGCTCCATATGAAAATGTGGTTCCCAGGGAGCAACTCTGTCTCAAGAGTTAATATAATCAAAGACCAGAGCAGACAAAGTAATTTTATTTACGGTGCTCCTTAAGGACCTGTGTACTGTCTATCAGGCAAAACTGTCTATCAGGCATGATACGAAGCCTGAACTTGTATGCAGTAGATTTGCGACTCTGCACATTTCTAGTTAGAACTTCTTAAATTATGATTTATAAAACAGCCTTTATACTGATGGGGAAAAAAAACTTATCAGTGCAATTACTTAAAATAATTTGTTTCTCCTGGCAGAAGAATTTCCCTTAAAGAGCTTACGCTTTGGCTGCAATAAGTCACAAGCCTTGCAGAGTTTTGTTTTTACGTCAGCAGTGTTTCTGATCTGCAGATGCTGCCATATGTGGGCAAATAAAAAGTGTTTGAAACGCTAGCAATTGAGAAAGGAGTGGGAAGAAATTTCCTTTTAAACTCTTGAAGAAGTAACTGGTGACTGTGTCCTTTTTCTTGTTTAAACCACTCAGCCTTTTGACAATACCAGCTAGAAAACTTCTCAAAACAAAGCACCCACCCGCAAACACTATCGCGGAAGAAGGGAACCATAAAATTATTGTCTGCCTCTAGAAATTCCCTTCTTGGTAGCTGTTTGCTGTAGCAAGGCGAACCTAAGAAAATCTTTTAGAAGCTTGTTATGTGTATTACAGACCTGAGTTCCTTGTGTCCTCCCAGAGCTTTGTTAAAGGGAGTGGCTGGTTCCTACTCGAAAGCTTCAGTGTTGTCCAGGGATGGACATGAGCGGGAGGGCTGAGGCACGGCAAGTCTCCCCTGTTCACAGCCTGCCTTAAGCCCCCCAACACAAGCGGGGCTGGAGTGCAAGCCAAGGTTGTTACGTTTCATAACCGTGGTCTGCTGTAAACAGTGTCTTTCCTTGCCCTTTGTATCATGAATTTTGCTATTGCACTTTTTTTTCAGAGCATTTCAGAACAGTGGCTGTAAGTGTAGGTGGCACATCTAATTGTCTAAAGGGGACAATGTTGACAATGTGACAGCGACATTTTCTTCTTCACGGCTCTTTACAGAGTTGGCTGAGGGTGGAAAATGTGGTATTATATGAAGCACTGTGACTTGAACTTCTACAGCTTTTCTTTGGCCCCTGGCAGTGCTCTTAAAATAATTGTTTTATCTGTCTGTGGCCTATCGGGCTCCATGGGGACACACTGAAGGCCAGTGCACGTCACAGACAAACCACCTGCTTCCAAACATGTGATAGGCAAACATGGTCTGAGCAGTCACAGAAGTACTCTGAAGGAAAGGAAATGACAGTCACAAAGTGGTGACAATAATGATGCTTCAGCAATCACTTTGTTTTTGTTCAGAACCTTATTTTGGCATGTTTTATTTTTTGGTCAGTACTCTCCTGTCTGGTTTAATTGCAGGATCCAAATATAGTGCTAAATACATGTTTTTCTTTGAAGACTTTCTGTGACTACTTTAGTTACTCAATCCCCAATGAATTTATGGTCACAGATCTCATCTGTGGGAACAGGAGAGCTGACAGCTGAATAGCACACTGAGTATACAGGGAGCAAAGGGAGCAGACTCCTAATTTAGGATTTGGGCAGTTCTCATTAATGCAAGAAATTTCTTTGCTTTGTTCATAGAAATATCCAGTTACTATTGAAACTGATTAGAGATGCTTGCTTGTCATAGCTTTGAACACAAGTTGTGGTAGCTGAACTTCCTTTTATAATCTGGAGCTGTTAATATATTTTTTCCTAAAGGCAAAGCTCTGCTTATTATAGAAACTAAAAGTGCTACAGAGGACATCTCGGTTAATATATTGCTGTATCACTGCAGGCGTGTGTTTCACATCCTAGCTCCCAAGAGATACTGCACCATCTAATAGGAGGAGCAGACTTCACCTCCAGTAACTTGCTCGACTTTACACTTGTGTTAAACAGAAAATTTAGGGGGGACAATTATATCTGTATCTGATGTGAGTGCTCCTTTTAGTTTCTCTTTAATATCATCTCTTTCTCTCTTAAATGCATGGAATCAAAGTGCTCATAAACAGACGAAAAAATCAAAATACTTGTATGGCAACTCCCGAGCTTTTAACATTTGAACTGTGCAGCACTGACCATGCTAATTCACTGATGCCACATTAAAATTTTCACAGAGGGGTGAGGTCATAGTGCTCTTGTCCATACTGTATGGTTTTGTGGGATAATTATTGGTGGTTACGTGGTGGTCTTGGGTGAGGAAACTGAGATTTTGAGTGGGGATTATCTGGGAGTGGAGTTTTCCCAGGCATAGCAAGGTTGCCCTCCTGACACATCATAGGGACCTGAGTTTCCAAAGTATCAGATTAACATTAATCTTGCAAAATAATCAATGAAGACTTAATCAGGAGCGTGTCTGGAGTCTTGAGGAGATTCAGCTCATCCCACCAAAAGCCATTTGGGGATCATTAGAGGTTTTCTAAAAGTGGTACCATTTTCAGCAGACATATCAGAAGGCTCATAGGAGACCTCCATCTTTCCAAACCTGGAGGACAAGTAGAAAGTTTTTAAGCATCTCAAATTACACCAGACATCAATGTTGAAGCAGCTGCCTCTGACGTGGGGCTGGCCAGCTTGCTTTCCGCAGGCTTTAGGTGGAGCAGGGCTGCATGAGTGGATGCTGCCTCTGTGTCCGGTCGGTCACAAGCACATCCCTGGGGGTGCAGCAGGTCAGGTTTGCCCTGCCCTATGGGCTAACCCTCAAAGCACTGTTTTGAAATGAGTCAGGGACTCTTGCGGGGCGATAAAATGCTTCACAGGACTGTGTGTAAGAAATATATGTGAGAGCAGGAGCTGGAGTAGCTGTGCCTGGAGTAGTGCTAGGCTTCGGAGAGAGGAGTGGTGCTGAAAAATGCCCCGTGCATTGCACGGTAATTCTAGCACATCATTTCTTTTCTGTTTTTATAGACAAGTTAGTAAATTTAAGTTTATAACCAAAGTAAAAAGTGCCAGATTAAAAATAAGTTACTGGATGTATACATTACAGGTGTGATTTATAATTCCAACACCCGAGTCATAAATCAGTTGAGCGACTCGTAAATGAATGCAATAGCATACAAAGTGACATGACTTATAAATCAGCTTCAGACACTGCACATCAAACAGGTGGGAAATAATCCATTATTTGACAAGGTATGTCAACAAATCAAACCATAAATAGTATCATAAGTATATTTTGGCAAGGGTCGTCATCAGTAATATCCCATGCTTAGTAAGAAGAATCAGGTAAGAGTAGAGGATATTTTTGCGTTTGCTACGCAGAACAGGCTGAGTGAAAGAAGGGGCAGCCGTGCATTGGGAATCTGAGGGTTTTGTCTGTGCAGTATGCTCGGCTGGTGCGTGGAGGTGTGCTGGCTCCCTCAGAGCTGCATTGGTGTCGGAGAGCCCTCTGCGCTGCGCTGGGTACACGTGCCCTCTACCAGCTCCATGTCCATCGCAAGTTCTTGTGAAACTGCCAGGACAACTTTACAGTCTGGTAAATAAATCATGAGTGTATGACAGGCTTAGCAGGAGTGCGAAATAAGAAACAGGGCTGGACCCTGTGTGGCTTGGCAGAATGTGACACATCTGGAATGCAGGTCTAATCCCTTGCTGTAATGGAGCATGTTGGCTTTTTATGTTATCTTAGATTTATGAGGCTTAAGGCTGATTACTGCAATCACCCAGGAAACAATGTTTCACTGCCATACAAATCTGCTCTGGAGTGACTTACTGCTTTACAAAATGACCTAAAATGTAAGAGACTTGCTCAAAAAAAAAAAAAAAAAAAAAAAAAAAAAAGACATATTTGTATTGCATTCAGCAGTGTACATAAGTATTTGAAAAGAAATGAAAATCTGAAAGTTATTGTTACTTCTTATTTTACATTTTTCTTTTTTTTTCAGTTTCATAGAGGCTTAGCCTTTCTGTTTAGAAAGATAAATGATATTTAAGTAAAATGAGATTTAAGTGAGCCCGTGTATCTCTTCTGCCTCTTATAGCTATTTCATTTTTCAAAAGCTGAGTGAATTAAATTTTGCTACACTTATGATGCTTTCTTTTTTTTTTTTTAAAGATGAAGTTGAAAATTCACGCTGAGCAATGCAAAATTTGTCTGGGATTATTCACAGCTACCATCTGGAAAAACAACAACAACAACAACAACAATAGAACTTTAGAAAAGCAGAAATATCATAGGAGATTGTGACTGTTAGCTGACATTGTAAGAGATTTTCTCTATGTCATCAGAGGAGTCTGAGCACCTTCCATGTTCATGCAGAGTTGCCTCTTGCTGGTACTGAGAGCATATACACTCTCAGTGTATAAGTGAGGGAGGCAGTGGGTATCCAAACTAACTGCAGGAAAAAAGAGGCAATGTATACCCAAACCAGTTGTATAAAAGAGGAAAATATATGTCTTGAATGATGGTTCAGTTCAAGAAGAATGGTGATTATCAGTGTCAGGAGCTAAATAAGGGTGATGGTGGTAGATGCTTCCTTCTAGTGGAGTGTGGCTTCTGAGGGAAACTTGTTAAGGACCAGCCTCAGATGGTCCCCAGCGCAGATAGCAGAGATGCCAGCAAGGTCACCTGTGCACCTGGTGAATAGTCCATCGTCGTGCACACTGATGCTCCAAAGCAGAGCCAAGGTCACAAGGAGGTTCTGGCAGGAAGGCTGCAGATACAGGGCAAAACTGTCATTCTTGTCAGTCTTTGCAGCCAAGGCAGCGGTGGTGGTGGAGGAATCCTGGAGGTAGATAGTGTGCGGCTGCGTATCTGGTGTTGGGTTTTTGGGTTGCATCAACCAGGGATGTTCCCAAAGCTGAGGGCAAAGATAAGAGGCTGCCGTACACAAACACACAAAAGAAGAAAGAGGGCTGTTTAATGCATCAGCTTGCTAATCTAGCGAAAAGAGCTTAAAAATAGTGTAAAGTATGGGTGTGATAAGCCTCCAAGTAAGTATGATCATCAACAATCTAGAAAAGGGCCAAAAGTGCCGTGGGGGATTTTAATAGCATACTATAAGGATCAAGAGAAAGGACAGTGGGCCGTCTTAAGATACTTGCAAACTAATCCACAGTAACTGATGAATAAGAAAGTCACAGTTCTGGCAGAGCCAATGCAGAGACAGAAGTCATTCCTATCAACATGAGGACTCTAAAAGCAGCCATTTAGAGAAAGAAAGGAAAAGAGCAGTGGCCATTTTAGATCAGATCACACTAGAGTAGTCAAATGTTTTTGTTTTCTCTGTCTTACATAGGCATAATTAGCTTACTTATATAAAAGGCTGGAGCTTTTTCTGTAAGTATAGGCAAAAGAAATGCCTTGAAACCCTTGGTATGAAAGTCTTCCTCAGCTGCTGTAAGAGATCTCTGTGCAGTGGCAGAAGGGTCAAGCACATATGGACTTTCATAGGGAAATTCTGCTACAAGCAACCAAACTAGGAATAACAGCACTTGGCAAAATTCAAAGCAGGCTACCACCTGAAGATAATAGTTGTTTTCAACTTGCTAGATTCCTGCTAGGGAGAGAAGAAGACTCAGCCTGCCCAATACTTCCCAGAATTCACAAGCAAAATTTCTTGGTACGTGTCTGGCCCTGGGGAACTGCTAGCCCACATGAAGTTCTGACAAAAATATAGGAAGTATTCTTAGATCAGATTCAAATGACTATAAATAGACTCTAGGTAAGATTACTATAGCATGAAAGCATATAATGAGCATATAATACAGGGGCAAAACTCAGGATGGTCATGGCAAAGGTTGGGTGTGAACAGGACATAAGCATAAGAGGAAATCATTCTATAATTCTATAAATGCTCTGGTAATAAGAGGAAAATACTAAAAAAAAAAATTGTTGAACCAGTACTTAAGGCTGTAGACTTAAAATTCCAAAAAGACCAAAATGCCAAATGCCTTCTTGCATCCATTTTAACTGACAGATCAACTGTTAATACATGATTACCATAATTAGTGACAGAGAGATAAACTGCCTGCTTTGAACAGGAAAAGAAAAACTTAGAAAGCAGTGAGCTAAGTTAAAATTTCTCTGGACCTGATGAATTTTTTTCTCGTGTAAAGCAATGTCAAGAACATTAGCAGATAAGGCTCTGAAGAACCCATGAGGAATTAGTCAAGTGCCAGGTGAATATGGAGTAAGCATGGAGTAGAGCTAAAATTGGAAAAAAAAGACAAAGAAAGGATATGATAGACAAGACAGCTTAACTTTGGTTGCTGAGAAAAATATTGGAATCAATTACTTTTAAGTGCTTCTATAAACAGAATAAAATGAGGCACAAACAATATGGATTTTCAGGAAGAAGTTACACCAGTTTACTAAACTTCCACAATAGGGTGACAAATCTAGTGACATGAGAAGTAATAGATGTCATTTGTCACTCTCACATGATCTCCTTTTAGCTGCAATAGGGAAGAACACTCTGGACAAACTATAGTAAATAGTAAAAATTATTTGGAAAAATTTACCCATAGATTCTTTATCAGTGATTCACTTTCAAAATAGACACAGTCTGTCCTATGTCCATAGTTGCTCAGTATTCTTAGAAATGACCTACGGAATGTGATAAAGGATATGTGTGTGAAGTTTGTAGAGGAAATATAGTGGACAGAAGATAGAATTTGAAATCGTAAAAGTCTTGACAAATTGGAGAAAGAGACTGAGTGGGGAGACTTCTAAGAAGAGTGGATGTGATCAGATGTCTGGAAAATGTTCCCTGCGAGGGAAGTTTTAACACCCAGGGATAGCTTAAAGGAAAGAAGACAGAATTAGAGTTTGCTAATAGCCTTTAAATTTTCTAAAGGTGGCTGCAGAGGAGAAGAAGCACATGTGGAGAAGAAGCACAGGAATTAGTGGTTCAAAACTCATATAGGTAGACTCAGTTTAGGCACAGGAAAAACTTCTGAGCAGCTAGGTTAGTAAAAACCTGAAAGAGATTCTCTCAGGATGCTGGAAAGCCTACCTCATTGGAGGCATTTAAGTCCAGATTATGCAAGTATCTGAAAGAATGACATAGGCATCCCTAATATTGGTCTGGGAATGGGGAAGAACCTCTATAACCATTTGAGGATCTTTCTGGTTCTGAATTTTATGATCCTGACAAGCAATTTACATCATGATCCTAAATACACTGCTCCTCATATCATCTACGACACTATCAAAGTTTTGATAATCTTCATATTTTTGTCATTGGTGATTATGTTTTTTACGTTTATGGCAATGTTAAATAGTATCAGACACAGCACTGATGCTTCTTTTAATCTGCTGGGAAAATGTTGCATGCCATAATATTTTGCCACTAATGACTGTTGAGGTCTAATGATAATTTATCATCATTCAAATTGAGTGTTGATGAGCATTTCAGTTTCCTGAGCTATTTCTACTTTTACATGAAGTAGATGCTAGTAGAGTTGAAGCCTAGATTGATGCAAGTGTGGACAGCAAAAAAAAGCAAATATGTCCTCAGAGAAAGTAAAAGCTTTTATTCTAGAAAGACATAAAACCAGTTCTACAACGTAATGAAAAAGGAACTGTTGCATTCATATTATACATATGAGATATAGAATCATAGAATCATAGAGTCATTGTGGTTGGAAAAGACCTTCAAGATCATCAAGTCCAACCATAAGTCATTCAACACCATGTCTGAAACTGTGTCCCTAAGCGCCTCATCTGCATGTTTCTTGAACACTTCCAGGGACTGTGACTCCACCACTTCCTTGGGCAGCCTGTTCCAATGTTTGACTACTCATTCTGTGTAGAAATTTTTCCTAATATCTAACCTGAACCTCTGCTGGCACCATTGGACCATTTCCTCTTGTCCTACTTTTGGTAGGTATTTTGGAGATAGAGCCCCGCCTCACTACAACTTCCATTCAGGTAGTGGTAGAGAGCGATAAGGTCTCCCCTGCACCTCCTCTTCTCCAGACTGAATAACCCCAGCTCCCTCAGCCACTCCTCATAAGGTCTGTGCTCCAGCCCCTTCACCAGCTTCCTTGCCCTTCTTTGGACACGCTCCAGCACCTCAATGTCTTGTAGTGAGGGGCCCAAAACTAAACACAGTATTCGAGGTGCGGCCTCACCAGGGCTGAGTGCAGGGGAACAATCCCTTCCCAATTCCTGCTGGCCATACTCTTCCTGATTCCAGGTTGGTCTTGGCCACCTGTGCACACTGCTGCCTCATGTTCACCTGGATGTCGACCAACATCCCCATATCCTTTTCTGTTGTGCAGCTCTCCAGCCACTCTGCCCCAAGGCTGTAGCACTGTGTGGGATTGTTGTGACCAAAGAGTAGGACCAGCACTTGGCCTTCTTGAATCTCATGCAGCTGGCCTCAACCCATCAATCCAGCTTGTCCAGATCCCTCTGCAAAGCCTTCCAAACCCTCAAGCAGATCAACCTTTCCTCCCAACTTGGCGTCATCAACAAACTTCTCTAGCTGGATTTAACTCTATTCATGACCACTCTCTGAGCCTGGCCATCTATATAGGAGGTGGAAATTTTTATGATCTGTAAGGTCATAAAAATCTCCTGTGGGAAGCAGAATCCAGACTTTGAGAGAGAA
This sequence comes from Nothocercus julius, assembly GCA_013398735.1. NCBI lineage: Eukaryota > Metazoa > Chordata > Aves > Tinamiformes > Tinamidae > Nothocercus > Nothocercus julius. The sequence continues at coordinate 1,702,656 of VZSV01000169.1, read as the reverse complement.
GATGTTTGCCTGCCTGGGCCGAGTGATAAGGAGCACGGAGGCGGCTGCTCAGCCAGGTTCACAGCTGACCTCCTCCAACAACCGGTTGAAGCCGCCTGCTCAACAGGGCTGGTAGCCAACCTAACCGCAGACGTCCTCTAAACTAGCTTTGGAGGTCAAACACCCGCGGAAGAGGAGGAAGATGAGGGAGGCTGGACCCTCAGACTGTGAGCTGGGACCCCCAGCTGGTCTGCATGCACGCACACCCAGGAGGGAAGGTTGCACAACTGCAGGTGGAGTTTGCCTGCCCCGGGCTGTCTCCTGGGTCGTACTGACCCTACGTGCCAAGATGCTCCGGGCATAAAGAGGACAGTGCAGAGAGAGGGGGGAAGGAGAGACTCCTAACGCTGGGGCCTACGCTGCCTCCATGGGAGCTGGTCAGCAACTCCCTCTCCGTGATCTGCCAGCTTGAGAGGATGTTCGGTTCCAGTATCCTGCCGGTGGGTATTGCCCTGTGAGTAGTTATCCATACTTTGCTTCGTTTATGGGCTTTCCCCTGAATAAACGCTCGACATAGTCACCTCGTTTTGCGTGGTTATTGCTGAATTCCGAGCCCATCCGGAACACCACCCGGGCAGTTTTTCACCCATCACAGAGTCCGCCTGTCTAAGCCAGGAGCTGCCACCTTCTCCAAGGGAGGGCAGTGGGGGCCTGTGTCAAAGGCCTTGCTGAAGTCTGAGTAGACCACATCCCCAGCCTTCCCTCATCCGCTAGGCGAGTCACCTGGTCTTAGAAGGACTTGAGGTTGGCAACATTAGCCTGGAGTGATAACATTTGCAAGTATGTTTTTAGCTTTCACAGTAAAGTGAGCAATACAATAAATGAAGGCTCATATATCCTTTTGAGGTGGGTGAGCAAATGTTACACTTGGTAGCTTTCCAAACAAAAAACCAGGTGAAGGCTATCGTATATGGGCTTTGAAATCCCACATGCATTCCTCTTAGTACTTTCCCCATATTATTGGTGCCCTATTCTTTTCTCTATGATAATTTTGTAATTAGAAGAATAAAACATAACCAAGAGAAAAGGAGTGGGCGAGGCTTGTCTGGCTCTGTTCCCTAAGAGGAAACTATCCACAAAGATAGCCATGATAATGTAGATGGACTTGCTGTTGTAATTATGTTTGTAACCACAGAGATAACATGTACCCAGTGATTTGTTTTTTTCGTATTTATACTAACTACCTTGAATCTTAGTGTCAGGTTTTCTTTTTGTATTCAGGACATTTTTTTTTTGAATTTAATCCCCTTTCTGAGTGTGACATTTCCTAGTTATAGGTCAGGACGTGGCTCTTCTAACGCTATCGTGCTAGTCAAGCAACTATTGTTGTTTAGTATCACAAAACACTTTGAGTTGTCAATGCTCTGAACATGATAACCTGCTTCCTTTTTCCTGCAACGTGTCATCCATTAGCATTCCAGCCACATTGCATACTGTTTATATTGAAACAAAGTTATGGCAACAGTTTCTTGTAATGTTAAACAAGGCAGCTGAGTTGTACTTAAGCTCACTAACCACAGCTAATTGTGATGAATGCTGACTTGGGGAAAAAATCTGAAAAATATGAATTGACTAGATGTAATAAGAATATCATCTCTTTACATTGTTCATTAATGAATTTCCATTTTCTTTAGTTTACAAATGTAACAGAAGTTGTAATTTTTGAAAAATTATTTACTCGCAGCTTATATCTTACAATTGTATTCTTTGCAAGTCAACAGCTGTTTCCTGCTTGCTTAATCTTAGTATCTTTGATTTGAATGTACACCTTATATTAGCAAAGCAATCATGGTTTTGGTCATATAAAATAATGCAATAATACAAGAAAAATCATCCAGTGTGGATTTATATTTTAAAATTATTGTTTTAGTACAAAAATAAGACATAATAGAAATCATAATGGAAAAGATGTTTAAAACAAAAATTCCAACTATGTACTGAAGTGAGATTTGTTGAAGCAGTTTTCCTTGTATTTTTACCACTGTAATTTTAAAAATTCCCAGAGATATAGAATAGCAAATTGGATATGAGCTTCCAATATGTTGTGCCAATGAAAAATGGTCAATGGGATTTTTGGGTTGTATACACCAGACACCCCATCATCATATATTGAAGTAAGAAGCTAATAATCTTTTTTTATATGTTTTTAGGATGCACAACAAGCTCTTGCATTTCTGTGTTCTGTTTTGAGCATCTTATTACCAGAAAAATATTGGCAGATCATAAAAGCAGGAAGGCTCAGATCATCTTCATTTGTCACAACAGTGTGGCATTCCACCCTCTTGTCCCAAGAATAAAAAGCCCACAACAGAATTTGACTTCAGAAATATTCTGATTTATTTATTAATAAATTAGGGTAATAAATACATTGTTCTTACATTATACCATGCAAGTTTAAGTGACTGGCTAGTCTTGTGAGAACTGTTTTAAATCCTTATTTCATATTAAAAAAAATAGAATTCTGGGGCTAAAAAATGAAAAGTATAAGATACTGTTGCTATATATTCCCTGTACTACAACAACTAAGCAATCTAGGCATCCTCACACAGGTTCACTTTTTACTAAAAATCATTGGCATCTCAATGCCTTTCCGGGGTAGCAGGAGATCATGGCATGTCTACAGAAAAGAATAAGATTTTTTTTTTTTATTTATTATTGTCATTGCCTCTGCTATTATTTTAAGCCTGAAGAAACTATATGCTTACTTAAATTCATTACACTCGTCTCCTTTGTAGAGTATTATTAAGATTTCTTAATTATTAATGTATCTCTATTACAGATTTTTAAATTTTGTTCAAATAGTCGATGCCCAAAGAAAACATTTCTCATTCTTTTAATTATGCAGTAGATAGTTCAGCAGGAATTTTCTTTTATCTTGTCTTTTAAAGTTTTTGCGACTCTTTGGAATGTCTTTTGCTTCTCATGTTAGTCAAATATTTCCAAATATATTGCAACTCTGAATCACACTGGAGTTGTGGAAAGGAATGGGTTCCTGGCTCAAAGCGGAATATTGTCTCAACTGCATTGTGTGATATGGGAGCTTGTGCGCAGCCCCCTACTCTTAGCATTAAATTTAATTTTTTAAAAATAAGTGATGCTCAATTCACCTGTAAACTTTAAACGAAGATTGGGTGCTAGAGTATACCTATATATATATATATATATATATATATAGCATATAGCATATATATATATGCTAGAGTATATAGTTGTATATAATGTGCAATACAAAATATGCAACATGATCTTTAGGTAGATTATAATAATATATACAGAGCTATATGTACACCTGCCTGTCTACTTGCACACATACATGTCTATACATACACATTAATAAACAATCTGCAGTAGTAATAAACCAGGAGACATCAGTAGATCCTATAAAAACTTCAGAAGGGTGTATTGGTTGCTCTTGCTAAGATGGAATAGGGCAGTACAGGGATATGTGTGCTCCCCCTCACTCATGCCCCTTAAAGGGGATGTGCCTTGTGACCTTCAGTCTTGCCCCTTGGCATGAGTCAGTAGAGGTTTGGGGGTAAAAATCCAGGGCTTCTGTTACACAAGTCAGCCTTGGTAATTATCACAATTTCTTCTGTCCCCGAAACACTTGTGCTCCAGCCCTGTGTGAGGATTGGGGAAGTTTCTGTGCCGGGTTTTGGAGATGCCTGAGGAACTGATTACATCAAATCCTGAGTCTGTGGGGCTACAAAGGCAGGATCCTGAAATACATGTGTGCACTGCCTAGACACATGGTCAAAAGGAAGAAGCTGTAGTTTGGGACCTTTTTTCCCGAGGAAACTGAAACTTGCCCTTAAGTGTCAGGAGTAATTACCTCATTTACAAAGTCTGTAATTTTGTTGCTATAATATTATCAGGGCTATTAAAAAAAAAAAAAAATGCTTAAAACATCCTGCAGCTTTTCTGTGATTTTTTTTCAATTACATTTAATATTACAAAGACACACCATACATCATGTGGTATTTTCCTAAGTTGACACTTCCTTTGAGATAATGTTTTCCAGAAGGCTGTATTTGCGGGGCAGGATTTGGTTATGTATGTGCATTTGTGCTTCTGGTCATTTGGTGCTAGGCAGAGATGGGTCCATCCTTGGAGTGTGCAGATTAGTTATATGCAAGTATTGGTGCCCTCACTTTTTCTTATTCCTATTCATCCCTGTCCCTCGATGTTGTAAAAAACTAGACTTTATGCTGCAATGAAAGTGTCTAGGAAATAAGTAGTACTACAGCTGTATGTTTATTATAAAATAATGTGGGAAAACGCATATATATCTCCTCTGTAATGTGGCTAAGTGTTTTAAGGACTCTTCCAGCTTCAGTTTATCTGCCTTTTCAGCACTGTGATGTGCACTGTGCCTGGCCAACAAATGGTGGAGCTCTTGCTTTGAGAAATGATGATGGTTATTTCACTGCTATCAAAGTGATGCAGAAAGAGGACCTTGCATTGCACATATATGTTTCAAACAGTAAGACTGCTAAAAGAACAGGTATGTCTGTTAGACTAATGCCAATGAAGAATGAAAATGCACTGCAGTTGAAAAGAGTAATAATAATACATTTTTTAAAAAAGGCCTCACATTGAAATGGGTGATTACTTTAATAAGTAATCCTAGGTTATGATTCTATGTTCTTAGTTTTCTGAAATTGGTTTAAAGTAGAGTTAAAAGTAGATTCTTTTTAATTTAAAAACTGTCTGCATGTGTAGCAATTAGTATTTTAATTTTGTAAAGACAAAAATTTTAGTATCTTTTTAAAAATATGTTCATTTCTCAGAAATTGACAAAAAAAATAAGTCTATATATAATTTTTGATGCACTCAGATTTTGCAGCAGTTTCAACCACACAGTTGACATATAACCTGAGTAAATGCTTGGAGTTTAAATCACTACAAATTTATAAAATCATATAAGAAAAGGAATTGTAAAAATAATAGCTTTTACAAACCTTTTTCATCATTTATGACAGAATTTTAGTTTTGGATTTCCTAGAATTGCTTTTATACAGACCTTTATGTGAATAGTTTTCAGGTATCTTTTCCAAACAAATTTTTTTTTTTTTTTTCATTTGAAATGACACATTAATGACACGATTAAAAGAGATGCAAATGTTTTATCTCATGCAGACAAGCATTTACTATTTTGGGAAAAAGACAATTAAAATTGTATGTGACTAGTAGAGTTATTCATTTTTTTAGCTCCTTAAACAAAATACCGTTTATGTATATATCTATATTTTAAGAAATGTGAGCGTGTAAGTGTATGAACGTATCCAGCTATGCCCACTCACAGCGGGAAAAGATGGGTCCTTCTCCCCTGCCACTGCAATGCGCCAGTACTGACACAGCCTAAGAACCAGCTAGTCCCAGTCCAGTTCCTGGCAGTCTAACAGATACTGGGACCAAAGCATCTGTGTTATCTCTCGTATGCCTCTGAGTGGTGTTTTGGATATACACTTACCTCGTCCTCAAATTACGCTTTCCAGCTTGCAGAGCAGCTCACATATAACTTCAGTCAGTATGAAATATTTCGTTGAAACTTATCTGCGGGTAGGAGCAGGGCAGCCAACAAAGCTTCCCCCTCTGCTTCTCCTTTTTTTTGCAACTCTGTTTTTCTTTGGATGAGCTGTAACTGGTTGCAGTCAAATAACAGCTGCCTCTGTTATTCTCTGTTAAGAATAATGGAATGGGCTTTAGAATTGGGTCTGTCCTCTCTGGATCCCAAAGAATCTGTCTAACCTGTGGAAAGACCATTATTATATTTGGAGCAGTGTTTTAGTCTTGTTGCCGTCCTTGCTATAAGGCTATAATATATTTTAAAGGGTCTTATAGCCCTTGCATGGTTCATGCTAGAGCAAAGTATGCAAAATACCTTCAAAATGACAATCAGGAAGACATTTTGCACACTTTGTACCCCTGGAAGAGGCAACCTTCGTGACGTGGTCCATGTACCTTCCTTAATTTCACCAAAATAGATTTACTTTGACATTGATTTAGTTAGAGTCTCTGATTGACCTACCACAGAACAATTTCTATTGGTTTATTTTAATTACAACTTTTGTGACTTTCCTGAAGCAAACAGGGAGAAAATATTTTATAAATGGCATGATAGGATTTTAGAATGAGCAGATATCACCAGAAAGCTATATGGACATATGTAAATCTGGAAAATTGTTGTTGCATCATTTTTGTAAATCTGGGTAGATGTCAGGATGCTGCTGCCACTCTTAAATTGCGGCAGTGATGAAGATTTCATAATTATCTCATAATCAGAACCAGATCCAAAAGCATTTGAACCTCTTCATTGCAAAGGAACTTGCATTGGCAATCCTCATGCTACGGCAGAGCTCCCGATGTAACGCTGGATGGGTTGATGTATATCAAGAACTGGGCTGGACTGAAGGCTTGCTTCAAAGGGATCTCAGGATTTCCAGGGCTTGCAAGTTTTTGGCTTTTCAAAATCTTCTATTGAAGCAGACTATGCTATGGATTTAATAACTCCAGTTGATAAAATATTGTATTGGCATTGTAAAATACCTCAGTTGCATTTCTCATCTTTTATCAAAAAATGACCGTGATGTGATTCTACCTTACAACTGGAAGACAGTAAGTTGTAAGTGGATCTGGGATCTTCATTAGAGTCAACGGCTTGGAAGGAGGCATTTAGATCCATTCCATCAGTTTCCATCTGTGATACTGTCAATGAAAAAACAGTCTAAATAGCTGTATAAAAAGATTTTTCTCCAGTGGTGCTAGACATTAAATTAGATGATTATGAAGTTTTCAGCACAGCTAAGTGTAATTCATATTAAACTGGAGTATATATTACTATCTTTGACTCTCTGCTTTAGTGTTTGGTTTCAAGTTGATGATTTTTTTTAATTGTAGTCTGCGTATTAACTGACTCTCTGCATGCATTAACTGACTCTTTGCATGGATGCAAATAATTGAGAGACAGGGAACTTCTCCTATTTTTATGTTACAGACTACAAAGCAGAGTAAATAGTTCTGAAAACTTTAACTTTTTCCAAACCCGTATCTCTCCAAATATCTTCAGGTATTTTGATATTTTTCGTGCAGGAATTCTCAGCAGGACTGATCTGCTGATGACTGGTGACTAGGACAAAGCCATTGGTGTAATGGATCCACAGAAGCTTTAAACATGTTTCAAAATGAAAATGAAAACAAAACCACAAAAAAACAATACCCCAGCCAAGAGGAATCTGGAATTTGTCTGTTCTCCTGAATAGCACAAAATATTTCCTCTTAATTTTTAATCAGATTTTAACTGATGCCTCTTCTGCCATAAATAGATGGATACCAGTACTGAGCTGAAAAGTCTGAGGCTGGCTTGAGCTTCTTTTTTTTATTACAGAACACTCACTGGCTATTGCATTCCCCACTACCTGCAGTGTACATGTACTTATAGCTATGGAAAAGCTTAACTGGTTGTATGAGTAGCAGCTATACCAATTGCTAGTTAAACCAGACAAACTTCCATTATGGCTTGCCTACAAGAATATTCGCTTCTGCTCTCATTTCACATTTCCTCTGGGAACATGCTGTTAGATCTCTTCATCTGCTCTTAAAATTTCTCTTTACTTGCTTTTACAAACACTTAACTTTTTTTCTTTTTCTTTTTCCCTGTAACACTCAGGAGGAGAAAGGCAAAGCTTATGCAAAAGCTCATTCAAGGATGTTGATTTTGAAATCATCTACTTCTTGAGGGGATACCCTAGGCACATTCTAGGAAAGTTAATCTGTCAGACCTCATTACCTATGCCTCTTTAACTCATGATATATGTTTGTCTAGTCTCTTTTGGCGTGTATTAAAATAATTCACTTCATAATTTTGTCTTAAATAAAATACCTATGGCCTGATCTTAAAATTATGCAAATTAGATAGTCTAAACTGAGGAAGCTGTTCCATAAACTATGAAAGATGAAATTAGTTTGCAAAGATTTCTATATGTAAGACAAATATTGATGGCATATGAGCTAGTTTTGCCCTTGTATCTACTGTTTTTCTTTGTATGCAGAAAGTTAGGAGCCTCAAAACCAGAAAATATCAAGATAGTCAGCATGGTCTGTGTAAACCTTAGCACCATGCTGCTGCATGTATTGTCTGTATAGCTTGTCCATTATTCTGTTGTATATTGCTGTGTATATTGTCTGTACAGACTGTACTTGAGAAGCAAAATCATGTGATCATGTAAATATTGCTTTCCATTTCCACAGTCTTGACATTGCAATAATTAGCCATCACTATAATATAATGCAGTAGAATATAATGTATATTTATAATATATAAGAAATAAGAATAAATATTTCAGTATCAGTTGATGAGTGTACTTCTAAAGTAAGGCTGTGACTAGCATGGACCAACTGCATCAAGAGTCAAAATGCTGTTACAGAAGTGTCTGTTGCTCCATGTTGACTGAAGCTCCCTAGGAACTTCTGCTGCTAGTTGCTTCTTTGCATCCTTTCTTTGCACAGGTTTTCTGGGAGAGGTCTTTGTACACCCTTATATGACTTGGGCTTTGTGACAGATATTTTCTTTGTAACAAGCACCCCAAAGAATTAATTTATTATTGTAGTTTCTTATAAGGTGTGCTGCAAGAAAATATTCAGAAATACCTAGAATGTAAAACAAGGAACTTGTCTTTGCAAGCAGAACTTGATTCAAAACCTTGTGAATGTCACTCTTCCTAAGCCAGACAAAAAGAATGTTTGAACAATGCTCATACAATCAAGCTGTCCTTGAGTACTCATTCTAGAAAATCTTATATTCTTTACTAAGGTCTACTGAACTTTACAAGTTTTATCTTTACTTAGCTACTTCTGTTGTAAAGACCTAAGCATACAGTTTTATGCATATTGAACTTCTGGTTAATTATTTTTTACATGCATTAGCCCTAGTTAAATTAATCTCCATTAAGTGACAGTGATGTTAACTCTGTCCTGATTTGGCGGCACTTATTACCATTCAGTATGTCTGACTAAGTAGTTTTCCTGGGAGAAATCCTAAGACAACATATGCTTGCAATAGCAATGTGTAGTTAAATACATTGTACTACAACTATATTTTACTGTATGCAGACCTTTTCATCAAAACATTGCATTACAATTGAATACTGAATCATGCTCCTGCCAACAAGTGATTCATCAAATCAGTATGATTGCAGTCAGGATTGAATCAGGAAATGAACTGTCAGAATCAATTGATGGTTATCCTGCTTTTGGAAATTTGTAGTTGCATCATTCAGAAATGTACTTGAGGGGGTGGACCTATGAATTTATATGAGATCCTGAAAATAAAAAATTACATACCTGAAACCAAGTACAATCTCGGATCTACTTTAGTATAGAAAGAGTTTTAACCTGATTTTAAGATTCATATACTCATCTAAATCATGAAAATAGGAGGGTGGTGCTTCGTTTTAGTAGTCACAGCTCATTGTTGAGAGATTAATAACTTGCGTGCTGAAATGCATGAGCTGAAATATTGTCTTAAACACCGAGGGTGGAGGGGGAGGAAATGGAGGGTTTGCTTCTTGCATTTTTGAGATTTATTTATTTAGTTGTTTTCAAAGTAGATACTGAGTGACAAATGAAAATACTTTGCTAAAAATAAAGCTAGGTTTTTAGTAATAATCCTAAAGCAATTTCTCATCTTCTGTGGGAAAATGACGCAGGAAAAGGTTCCCTTTCCTCTTTTCTCTCTTTTCTCTCTTTTTCCTCTTTTTTTCTTTTTCATTCTTTGCTGAAACTTCGGAAAAAAAAGCATGAAAATGAAAGTTTTCTTCTGACATATTACTTGCAGGCAGAAGTGCTTTGATTTTTTTTCTGCTTTTCCGTTTCCTCCAGCTTGGAGGCTTCCTTGCTGAAGGCCTGCCCTGTCCTCTGTTTCATGTGGGAGGTGATGAGCTGGCGGCTGTTGCGGTTCATCACAGGAGACAGTACATGCAGAGAGGAAAATAGGAGCATGACATCAAAATACTTGTCATGTGAAATGTAGCAGTACCATTTCAGAACACAATGTTCCTTTTTTTGGTCAAAGGATAGCGCTCTCTATTTCTTTTTCCATTTGTCAAATGATGATGTTTCCAATGAAAACATAATGTTTAAAATTTGATATATCTACTTCACCCCTTTTTTTTTTTTTTTTGTCAGAAAATTGGTTGTTCAACTAAAAGTCTTTTAACAGCAATTGTTTAACCAGGCCTGGTTCCAAGTGATTAACAGCCCTTACAATGTAGCAACAAAGATTGTATGTTTAGAAAAAGATTATATTTGCTCACTGAGAATAAACATTAAAATATTTATTGCAACATATAAAACCATGCAGATATTTCTTGTAAATAAAAAATTAACCCTCTAGTAAAAGTAATTGCTTTTCCACTATATTCCTATCATTAAAAATCATTAATATGAGTATTAAATATTACTGTGATGCATTATGTATGGGTTAGTTTTGCCAATTGTAAAAATACAAAGAGGGAAAGAATGAAATATGACTAAAGTATTAGAAACTAGGAGATTCTTTCAATTGAAAAAAGAAATCAGAATGTTTCCTGTCCATTACCATTTTGATTCAATAAGCCTAACATACCATGAAACCTCATGGTCTAACGGATTAAGTATGGAATTTAGATTTCTTTTCCCACTTTTGTCATAAATATTATTTTGAATTAGGATTGTACAGATACTTTTAGTTCTAAGTAGGAACTCATTTTTTCTAAAGTCAAATTTAGAGGCTTATATCTCATCAAGTAGTGAGTTAACATTAGAGACAGGCCTAAAGAGAGAGATCCGTATTTCCTTCTGTAGAAAAGACAGGCAATTATATTTACCACAGGTAAATGTTTTGGATTCAAGTTATCTGCATGTAGGGTAAATGAATACTATTAGTTCAATTTTATGAATTTGAAATAAAAGATTGATAAAATATAATTCACATCCTATGGTTACACTGAATAAACCTGGTTACATGAGTAGATATGCTCATTTTGATAGGACTAAATGACAAAACATTACTCATTGTGAATAGCAGGATAACGAGTATGGCAACCCTCTGTCACAATTTCACTTCCCATAGCAGGGGTAAGATGTAAAACTGAGTTAGGAATTTTGGTATTTCACCTCACATGATGACCAATTCTGGACATAACAGAGTTTTCCAAAGAAGTGGCTCATTAGTAAAAAAGCTGTTCTTATCCTAATGGAGATTAAAAATGTTGTACATAAAGAGGATGCTCTTCTCTATATTTGCTGTGTTTTCTGGTCAAAGGGTAGCATGCTCTGTGGTTTTCTGCATCATTCTTTTTCACCAGAATGAACTTTTCCATACCTGTAAATTGGGGTCTGAAAATACATATGATTTTCATCCTCTGTATATCATTAACATGAAGTGAGCTTGCATATAGTTACAGTGTTCCTTCCTTCCCTTTGTAATAGAAATCATCGCAGGTTAAACAAAACAACAGTAGCAACAACAATAACAAAAGAGCACACATTAAACTGCAATAACGATCCACAGATTTTTACTGTGGAGAAACTGCAAGGTCTAAAATAATAAGCTGGACTTACTGGGGAAAAGAATTCCCATTTTCATGAGTTCAAACACTGAATCTGAACATAAAATAAGGAAAAGCCACTGTCTCCAAAATAGAGAAGTTTAAAAGCCAAAAGAACAATCTTAACTAATTTCTCCTCTTCCCCCTTCCCTGCATGAAATAGCTCTGCCTGCTTCATAGCTCAGAGTAGCTCTGCCCCCATAGCTTAGAGGAAGGCAAGGCAATTTGCAGGGGCCGTGTTTGAAATGCACAGAACTCAGGAGACCAGTGAAGACTTTTTTTTGTCAATGTTGAGAACGGTTCTGATTGCCAAGAAAGGCAGGAGGGCCCTACATGCTTTCTAATCTGCCTTGAAAACTGCTTCTGTCCAGAAAACAGACACTTGGAAGGCAATGGTTTCTTTTTTTCTGTTGAAGAGGTAACATTTCTTTCATGATAGTCACTGAGCCAAAATCTCTACTTGGTATAAACTAAAGTAGATGACAGACCTTAGGTGCAAATGTAGACTTGTTCAAGCTTTGTAATTTCTCAGATTGAGAGTAGTCAGTTTTAGAAATAGGAGGTAACCCTGAAATATGGATTCAGATTTGAGGTTGAGCGTAGGAATACCAAAAGCTCAGGAGATCCAGGTGACTTCATCTCAAACTTCTGCCAAACGCGGTGATTCCCCTGGCCAGCAGCCATGTGAAAGGGGGTTTGCCCCATGTTGTCAAAGGAGAGACCTTCCATGCTAGGCAGTAATGTAATGAGCTTAGGATCAAGGAGGCTTACAGACGTGAAATGACCAGTAGAGAAGAAAGCTAAGAAAGAAAAAGAGATAAAGCTGCCATCTGATACTTCCGGAGATGAAGGGACTCTGGAGTTCCAGCAAACAGGGCAAGAGTTGTACTTGTGCACTTGTTAACTGATCGCACAGGAGGAAAGACAAAGGAGAAAAGCTTAGTCTAGGCATCTGCTTCCCTGTGAACTGTGACAAAGACATGAAGAGGCATTTGCTTGTTATCATCAGCCCAGGGAGAGCCGTTCTGAGAATGGAAATGCTAATCATCAATCTCCCTGTGCATGCAATGTCTCTGTTTAATAGCTGATAGAGTGTCTCCAAAGGGGCTTTTTTTTTTTTTTTTTTTTTCTCCCCCCTCTTTGTTTAAAATGACATATAATGGACCTGGACTTATCAGTGTCTCTAAATGCATTTTCTGTGCTTTATCCTTACTAAGGGATTTAGTCCATTCTAATGGATATGTGCAGAATTGATTTTGAGCTTGGTATAATTTAATCCATCAATTTAACATTAAATTAATATGCGAAGGGGGTCTCTTTGTGGATGAAAAACAGAAGGGGAACATTCTTATTAATTTAAAATAGACTTGAGAAATGGAAAGAAGCTGCCGCTATTAGTATCTGCCACTGGGCTTAACCATGGTTTGTGAGTTGCCTTGTCTGAATAGTGCAGCTGCTGAAACAAGAGCATCGGAGAGATCTCCAGAACATGACAAGCCTGGAACTCCGAGATTGCCACCAGATTTCACCAGATTTTGAAAGCAGCCTTTCCTGGAACTGTGGAGATGGGGTCATCCTCCTACCAAAAATAATTTTTCTGTTAACTGAGCAGTCCCTAGACAATATTTCATATTAGACAGGAGTTCAAACCAAAGCCAAGTCCCAGGCACTTTTGAATTTTTGGATCTGCAATGGGATTTTACAACTGACTCCTCATTCTTGAGCTAGTCAAATTCTGAATATAAAATGTACCTAGAATGGGGTATCATGGGGTATGGTTTTAAACGGTGCCTTCAACTCATCTACTATGATCTAAGAGGACTCGCAAAGATGGTCTATTGCAACAGGCAAGGTTTAAAAGATAAGAATATTCTTTTAAATAATTGGAACTAAAAGACATGCAAGAAAGACATCAGTAGCTGAAGCAAATTTATCAAGAGCAGTAAGCTCTTAAAAATCTTTAATAACAGCCCCAGTTGATCACTCTCTTATTTTTCTCAGGATAAGGTCAGTCTAACAGGCCTGTTACCTGAAATAACTTTATTCTTATTTTCATCAGTGGCACAGTGTTAGCAATGCTGGAGGGCTGGAAGGGAGTTGTATTCCAAGTATTACTGAACATGTCCTAGATTTCTTACTTTCTTCTCGCAAAACTTCTGCAAACAAAGCTCTCCAGACTTGCGGAATTTTTAGATATTTTTAGAGGTTTCTGTTAATATCCTCTAGGATTATGGATAGAAAAGCAAGTTTTTGCCTTTGAGCAAGACTGGATGGTCTTTTCTTCTCTCCTGGTAATACATGGACAATTTCTCATACAGTGTTATAATGCTAAAATACTAAGTTCTAAAAGAGTGTTTTGCATCAAATGCAAATCAGAAAGGTGCCTTCTCTTGAAGCATTTTGATGCTTTTTTACCTGTTCATCTGATGGTGGTGATTAAACCAAATATTGTAAAACTGGCTACTATAGGATATATATTTCCTCTCCATAGAGAAAGTATTTATAGAAAAAAAAATAGTAAAAGCAAATTTACAATAGTCTCTGTCTTTGTCATACTTTGACTGTGCATCCCAACAGCTGGAACACCACCTGCCCACAGAATGCTGTAAATGACATGCAAAAGGAGGAAGAGAAAAAGAAGGGAATTGATGAAGAAAGGTTCTCACCGATCTATAGCTCCTTCATAAATATATTCACTGATTCACTGCTTCCTTAAGAAAAAAAAAAAAAAAAGCCATCTAATTTATGCATATATCATTAAATGTCATTACTCTTGTTAGATAATTAGCCAAGAGTTTAAAGTGCTAATGTACTAATTGCACCCATTTTGACTCATGACATACCATCATCAGACCTGCTCTCAGGGGAGAACCAAGGACTCCGCTCTGCAAAGCAAAGAGCAGATGGGCAAAATGTCATCCTGGCCAGACAGTTACTTGAGCTTGCAAAATTCAAAGCTGTTCAAGGTGCTGAGAAAAGTAGAGCTGGCTCTCCTAATTGTCCAGGTCATGAAGTCCCTTCATTTCCCTAAGAGTCTTTGGCAGAGGACACTGTCAAAACCTTTCTGGAGATCTTAATGCCGTTGTCACTCAGGAGAGCCCTAATCACATGGTTCTTGACCTCTTTAAAAGACCCTACCCCATGCATGATCCACGGCTGCTCTTTGCAAAGCCGGTGTTCCCTTGCATTGCGCCGCGCTTCTCTCTGTGCTTGCTAATTCTGTTTGTTGTTTATAATCTGTAGAAATTTTCTTTGTACAGATAGCAGCCTATAGTACCTTTCTTGTACCATCCTGGGTTCCTTATTAAAAGCTGATACATACACATTTGTCAGCTTTCATTTCCCTGATACTAAGGCCAATTTAAAAATAGTTTATCATATTGGAATTACCATTTGGCAGTTTTATTTTAAATTTTTCTTAGAACTCTTCAGTGGTTGCTGTCTATAGCTGACAAGTTGTTACTCATAATTTCATTGATTTGTGTAGGTTTTTTCCTATTATCTCTTCAGACAGCTGCTCTTGCTTGTTCTGTGAAAAGAAATGTTTCACACTGTGAACTTTCTTCAAGTATTTTTGCAGTGAACACCGAGGCAAAGAGGTTTTTTTTCTTTTTTTACTGCTATTACCTCATCTTATGAATGCTTTTATTAAATGTTCTTTGCCTATAGGGCCTGCAGAATCCCTGGTAAGCTTTCTGCTATGGATGAGTTTGAAGATGTTTTTATATCTGAAAATTTTGTGTATTTATATCTATTGTTATTAATTTAATTCTTAATTGTAGTCACTGCTAATGTTATGCCTCAATATTTTCTGGCCTGCATTATTATGATTTTATATTTTGCTGTCCAGCGTTGAGCTATTGTGATTATCTGAATGTAAGTTTCAGTTTTTTAAGGGTATCAGTTGAGTACCAACAGCTTGTTTATTCTACTTCTGATCCACTCTGTTTGGAGGTAGGAGCACCTTTTAAACAGATAAAACAACCATACTGCGATTTTTAACAGTGACGGGCGTAGACGCTGGAGAAGCAGAAAAGAGCTGTATGCAGCGAGGCTTGCTGCATATTGCCCACTTTCCCAAGCATCATTATTAGCTGAAAAGGGCCAGCCTCCTAAAATTTCGTTAGTTAGGACGTTGGTTTATGGTATGAAGGACAAATAGATGGATAAGCAGATTACAGAAGCCTCATTTCTGCAGGAAACTTAGCTAAAATCTACACAGACTCTCTTGGGTCACCAGAGGTACAGGTAGACCTTTAACAGGTAAGAACAAATATAGAATGTGTCAGAATTTTTGCCACTTAGGAGTGAAAAACCTTCACTTTGCATTTCTTCCAATAACATATATGGTTAAAAAATGTTATTTCTATTTTTTTTCAATTCTTTTACCAAGAAAGCTATTTTCACGCATTTTCTCCCTGAGAGGTGAAAGAATGCTACTTTCACAGACCTGTGCAGACACATTTTTTTGGACATATTTTTAAAAGGGTGAAAGTGTGGCATTGCAGTAGAGTTTTGAGAACAACTGGAATAATTCCTGCTTGAACCAGAAAGGTGTGCAGGTATAGCCAGAAAAGTTACTGCAGTATTTGAACTTTTTCTTTACAGGCTTGCTGTCTGAGAGGGCTAGCAGATGAACATGCTGACACTTTTCTGTACTTGAGAGAGATTATTACACTCTCTTTAAACCAGAGGACTAAGGGAATGAAATCATGAAATTGCTATAATTTATACTAAATATTCTCAAATTTGTTAACTATTTTATGTCCTGAAATACTATGAAAAATGTATATTTTTGCCGAGTACCAAGGAGAGAATGACTCTGTTCACAGTCTACATGATCAAGATCAAAAAGCTGTTTGACCCTTTGCCTTCAGAGGTCCTTTCTGTGTTCTGTTCTGTTTGACGAAGGCTCTTGAAGTGAAGCTCCTACACACTGCCTGATGAGGCAGCTTCTTGAGCTTTCCAGTGGGTGTGCATTTGAAGACCTGTGCATCTCTGCTGACGACTCAAAATGCAAATACTGTGCACAGAAGTGGTCAGGTGAATGTTTTGCCAGTGCAAGATAATGAAACCTGCAGCATACTCAACACAATTGTTGAGCTGTGTTTTGAGGAATCCCTGCTGTCCCTGAGGCTGTGTTCTCTCATTACATTTCTTTATTTTACTCGGAAGATAGATGTAAGATCTTTTAGCAAAGCTGTTAGGAGGCTTGGAAAGGGGCACTTTTACTTAGTGGTAGTCACATAGTTACTGCCCATGCAAAGACCTGAAGAAAAGGTTGGGAAGTACATGAACAAACGGAACTGGCAAAACACCGTGTCCTTTTACTGGGCTAGGAATGCTATCATTCATTTTGATATGAACAATGCATACGCAGTTCTGTAGGATGTCCAAGCTGATCAATAGTTCTGAGTTCAGCTTTGCCTGAAGATGGATGATTTTCTCCCCCCTCAGGTCTGTACTCTGATTAACTTATTAAATTTTTGACAAGATCAAAAAAGTGCTTAAATCTACTTCCAACCTGTTTTCTGCCAAATTATCTCATTTCTTAACTGGTGTATGTTTGTGTAGGCTCAGTCTCTAGACAATGAATATGCATCTACTAGTAAAGGACCAGAGCAATGACATGAACATATAGTTACCCTGTACAGTATGTGCATTACAAACGCTTGCATGGGGAACAGGAATGCCCCAACGCAGGAAGAAACTCTGGTAGTTGCCTGTAAGAGGAAAATCCTTTCAAGATGTTATGCTAGTTTTGCCATCCTAACCCCCAGCTCACTTGAAATAGCTGCTGCTTCTCTCACCACAACTACACCAAATAGTTTCTTGTGGATGAAGTACTGTGGGAAGACCTGCTTTGTGAGAACCATCTTTTGCTAGGTGTTCTGTCAAGAAGCCATTTGGCTAAGGAAGGTGACCAAAGGGCACCATGACACAACTCTTTTTGATTCCATTACCAACTGGAGCACAGGAAACTGGCTGAAAGCTTGCCAAAACCAGCCAGCCAGACAGAAATGTTTCTGACTTTTCAGTGTAGCCAAGAAGGCTGGCTGGCAATGACGCTTGACCGAGGAGCAGTTGTTCCGGGAAGAAGGCTGGAATTGACTGAGAGTGATGGGATAGTCCCAAATCGTTAGGGCACATAAAAATATCAGATGTCATATTTGCCCCTGCTTTATTAAGCATTAAAATGCACTTGGGTCTTTAACTCATTCCTGCAACCGGGAAGACTAGACTTCCTTTTCTGTTTTCTTTCTGAAAAGGGAACATTTCTTCTATATTCGCAACGTCCATAAGATGACTCTTTAAAATTTAACCCCACAGTAAATGGAAAATCACATGTTTGCAATACTGAATTTTGATCTAGGAGAACCAAGAACTATAGACTTCCTCTTTGACCTTTCAGCAAATAATTTAGTGCCATAGGATGAAAATCACTGTGAGGTCACTGTGAAAGCCCTCTATGCTTTAGATGACTATACAAGAAACACTTATTAAGAAATATTTCAAACTCTGTTTTAACATTAAATAGGTGTTCTGCCCTCTACAACTCCTATTAGAGGGCTGTTCCAGAACCTTGCTTCTCTGGTAGTTAGAAACGTTTTTCTAATTTCCAGTCTAATTTTATTCATGAATGGTTTATACTAATCTGTTTTTTTGCTAATGTGATCTTTTCCTTAAATAGCTTGTTTCCTTCTGTGGCGTATAGCCACCTACTGAATTTCTATAATGCAATCACAGCTTCTCTTATGTTTCATTTTTCTAGGGTAAACAAGACAACTTCTTTTATATTTTGTCTTGTACTGTAGTCTGTCTTTTCCCTTACTCATGTTTCTTGACTTTGTCTGCACTTATTCCTACTTTTTTTTTTCAATGAGTTGTCAAAACTTTGTATAGTAAGTTGTTTAAGGTCTCACAAAGGCCTTCTACAAAGCATTTACTGACAATATTTTGCTTTTTTTTTTTTTTTCTCAATCATCTTATAATACTGTGACAAAATCATTCTGTTTTTGAGTATTACAACTCAAGGGATATAAGTCCCCTAAAACTATGAAGCTATGTTTTGATAATACAAATATTTTCCTTAAAAAATCTCTATCCTAAAACTCTACTTCAGGACCCTTATTCTGCATATTTCAGCAATTATAGTGTTAGACGTGTATTCTGGTGAAAAGATCTGGAAACTTAAGACATTCATCTATTTAGAATTTCTTTAGTGTCATTTTATATGTATATTCCATGATCCTGGTTGCAAAAATAGATGTTTACTGAAGAACCAGGATAAAAATAATGAAGAGAAATGGAATGATTTTCTGTTTATACAAACTAACTGGAGAAAGGCTGGCTAAAGAAACATGACTAAACTTTAAAAATATTAGGAGAGGTTAAAAAAGTCTTCATGAACACAAATGTTTCCTGGGATGAATAAAGCCTTAGTTCTACTTAATTTTATTATATATTAAAACTCTTTTAAAAATACTTCCTTGATCAGAATTATTGATATTCTTACCCTTTCTTAAAATTTCTAACATGTACTCTATTATAATGAGAGTAAAAAAATATGTAGCTAATGTTACATAATACTTTAATACACTATTGCAAGTGACTAGGTCTTTTTCTATTTTCTTTCCAGTTTTTCCTGTGAAAAAGTGTAATACAAGATGACTCAAACAAGTAAGTCCAGTGAAACCTGGAGAGGATGGAGGAAATCATTACAGGAGGAAAATAACGAAACAATCTATTTCCTGAAATATGTAAATAGTAAAGTTCTTTCGTCTTTAGTAAAGAAATAGAAAGGAAAAAGAGAAGTAAGAAAGAATTGCCATGTCTACCACCTCCTTTGAAGGCATTAACTTACAATCTCTTTTGTTGAATAAAATGTCACCACTCTTAATCTCACCCTAGCCCAAGCTGCTGGAGAAAAATCCTTGCTCTCTCTGTAACTGACAACATATAGTGACTAGTCACTTCTTCATGTTAGCAGGCCCTACTTGCTGGACAGTCCTACCGCCACACTCCAACACCTTCCCACACATCAGCACACTCGACTCCTAACAGGAACACCACAACGTTTAATATCTTCATTCAGATCCTCATCTGAGTCAGTGCCTCTCATTTTGTGTAGTAGTTCTGCCTCCCAGGGGTGAACTGTTGCGTGGAATCATGGTGACTGCCCGCCATTATTTTTTTGACTGTGCTTTCCACGCATTACTGTCATTATCACAATTTCCACAACTTTATCCTACAAATTTTTGCTATTTGGAGGATGCCCTTCAAATAGGTGAAAATACAGTTCAATATAGAATTGTGTGGTCAGTGTTCCTTGGCCAGCATGTCAATGTTCATTCGTCTCCCTTCTGCAACAGTAGCTGTCAAGTTATGCTATGAAACCAAAAGTTTTGGGGAATGATTAAAAAAAAAAAAAGAGGGATTTTATGAAAAAAGTAGGTTTTATATGAAATGCTAAACCCTCATTTCAAAAAAGACTATATTTAGAACTATTTTTATTTTACACTTAGTCCTAAAACTATATAGTAGTGTGTATCAATTTCAGGAAAAGAGGTTATTTACTGTGAGCTCAGGCTCCTCAGGAACACACATACACGTATATACCTGTGCATGTGTCATAAAGATATGAATTTAGAGACTGCTTTGCCTTTGCAGGTTTAAAAGTATGCATGTGCCCTTACAGTACCCTAAGAGGTCTATAGGACAGTGCGTAGCATGTGCTTCTAAGTTTTCTGTCAACTCCTATTAATGTACAAGGACTGTGAGGCAGAGGGAAGGAAAACAGCTGATGTATATCCATAACGACAACCACATTTCAGATAGAATCAGTTTCTTTCAGGTACTGACTTTTACTTTTGGATTTTGATTTTTTTTTTCCAGATGCGCAGCCACACTATAGGGAATCCTTATAGTCCCTCCTGTATCTGTAACTGGATCTTAAATCTCCAGGTGGATGGCAATCTGCTTGACTAAAGACAGCACCAGACCTAGAGAAGTTTGTGATTGTTACTGCTTGAATGATTATTTTTGCAAGCAAAAGTAATATATGAATGACTAGTTTTGCAAGTGCCTCTTTAGAGACATCTGGTGTTGAGCTGTTTCTAGCGATCCACCTGAGACAGCTTGAGCTCTAAATGAACCTGTGTTGTTAAGAGTTTCTGCATATTCTGACATAACCATCCAGCTAGACTCACCCTAAATAGAGATATTGGGGTTCTAGGAGGTTTCAGATAACTATGAAAAAGGCAGGGGAGATTATATAAATGGAAATTTCTGGAATTGCTGGAAGGAGAAAATTCTTGGCACGTGCAGTGTGCGAGTCCTCAGGTCTAGCTATAAAATGTGTGAGGGCCTTGATCATCTGCCACAAATGAAACTCAGAAGCAGCACTGGCCAAAATTTAGGATGAGACAGTGAGAAGACCCAAAAGGAAAGATTTTCCCTCCTATGTGAACAGGTATTGTCCACTCAAAAAAAAGTCTTCATGGAAAGATATCACCAGAAGCAAGTTTTAAAGGCTAGGACTCCTGCCAGAACCTTGAGCAGTGTTTAATTTAGACTGAAGAACAAAGTCTTTTACCATTTCAGTGACTTTAATTGGACCTCCCAAAAGCTGCCTGCTGGCAGGGGACTGGCTCAAATTGCAGCATGGTTAATTCAGTGAAGACACAACCACTCATCAATATGAGCAACCATTTAAAGGGGAAAAGATCTCATTGAAAAGCAGATCTCATTAACTAAGAGTTATGAAATCCCTCCAACAATGAAGAGCTATGTCCCATGCTGGAGTTGAGGAGTGCTTTTTTTGTGATTAAGAGCCACTGCTCGCTGCTCAATATGCAATGTCAGAGTCTGGCATGTCTCATACAGCTCACACAACCAACTGCTGTCATCCTACTTGTTTTCTCTCCTTCACTCAAAACAAATTTGTAAGTTGTGACAGAGTTGCACAGATCACATAGCTAATACTAGACCCCTTCTATCATATCTAGCTTAGTCTTTTCCTCTGGATCTCTAAAAATGCTCATATATATACATAACTGTGTATAGGTATGTATATATCTAAACCCTTTATTCTATGTCTCTTTTCAGCTCTTCTCCAAACAATCCTTCTGGGGCACAGAATCTAGCGTGGGTAACCTCATGTAGAAAGATCCGATCACTACTCCAGTTTGGGGATTCAGGCCCTTAGAAGGACAACATCCCGTGCGTTGTGTGTTCGCAGCCACCTGTGAGGGTTACAGCTTGTTGCATTTCTCCTGTCCCTGTGAATGCATTTGAGGTGGAGAGTCACATCAGTGACACCTACACCGTGGCTCTTCTCTCCTTCCCCTTGAAGCCTCGGGTCTTGGACACTGTGGCAAAAATCTGACCGCTACGGGACTATGGGTTACCTTAGCATAGAGCAGTGGCTAATATGTGCTTTGGCTAGAGAGACAGTAGAGGCAGCATGACGTGCTAGGCCACATGTCCAGGTCAGTGTAAGGGAGGAGGACTGAAGCAGACAGCTGCCTGTATGATTAGTCTGGACGGCAAAATAGCTCATCAGTGAGAAAACTGGTGCATTTCTCTTTTTTCTTAGGAGAAAAAAAAAAAAAATCTGTGCACATTTTCCTCATTTGACTTGGAGCTAGAACAATTGCCAGAGAATATCATCCAGGGCATCATCTTGTCATGTCTGATTTTGTTGATTTATATTGCACATGCAGTGTGCAATAGAATCAGATTTTCTAAATGCTATTCTATTGATGGGCTAGATTGAGACAAATTTTTAAAACTTATTTTTTCCTGAGAAAAATTATTTCAGTGTAGGGATCACCTGCTTCACAGGTGAACAAAATAACAAATTCAGCTGGTTTTCTGCAATGCCCAATGGTTCTTAAGTGCTTCTTTTTTACCTTTTTTTCTGAATACTTGCAGGTTCTCTGAGAAGCTTTTTGCTTCAGATGAATTTGTAGAATAAATCATATTCATAGTTTTTTTATGTTTTTAGCACACTGCTCCACAAAATGATTTATGGCCTACCTTATTATTTTACATTTTGTTTGATGAAGATTAGGTCCTTTCCCCTTTCTTTTTTAGGAGGTGACCTCTTTTGGAAGGATGCCGTTTTTAGCCTCTCTAGCCTTGATAACTTTTAGTGCTAGCAGGTGTTAGTGCTTTTAAAGTTGTGGATAGTTTTGCATAATTGTTTCCCTTGGCTCCAGAGTCCTAATACAAGGTCTTCAGAACAACTTTCACGCCTCTTTGCAGGCCTTTATCTTTTTAGATGCTTGTGTTAAATTCCTTTTAAAAAACCTCTTCTGTTTTACGTACTGGAATTTTGGGGCTTGTCCATTCCTATAGGATTCTGAACATGAGTATACTATGCTCACTATTACACCGTGGCCTTTTTTCCTCCTGTGGGTTCACATATTTAACATTGCCTTATTTAACTCTACATTTTAGGCCTAGAAACCTACTCTTTCATCAGCAGAGCTTGACCTATACTCTATAACCCTAGCAATATTTCTTCCATTTGGTTATTTAATATCTGGCAGTCTTGATTCACCTCCTTCATTTTTCTTAGAGTTGTACAGAAATATAGTCATATTTGGTCTTAATCCAGTTGCCTATTTTTGCACTTCCTGACAAAAAGGAACATTGTCAACTGATGCTGTTCCTGCATTATATTGGCTTATGTTGTGTTTTTTTTCTTTTTTTTCATGTATAGAGTATATATAATGTCATTTGCAGAGGATAGGTCATTCTGGAAGTGTATTGTGTTGCATGGACTGTTTTTTTTCCCCCCTCACTTTCCTATAATCTTCCCTTCTGCCTATATAACTTTAAGTGCCAGCCCCAGATACTATTTTCATACAAAGATGGAACTCAGATTTGCTGTATAGTCTTTCACTGTATAATATGAGAAAAAAAAACTTATTTGTAAAAATGGTGTTTTATCTGAAGATAGTTCATTTTCAGAATTAATATTATTATCATTTTGCTACAAAAAAAATCATTGAGTTCTGAGGCTAAAGGCTATTATTCTCTGAAGAAACTGAAAGATACAGTCCATCAACAGCTCCAGAACAATTTTTCACCAGAGGTAGTTGTCTGGAACATACTTTTTTTTTTTCCCCTATCTCTCTTGGATATTTTGTTTTATTTTGGCATTTACATGAAACATTACTTTATCCTTTATTATTCTCTTGCTGTTCCTAATAAGTTGTATTTTAATTTAAAACAGCAATTTACAATTTAATTAATACATAACAACACAATCCATTGTAATCACAATGCGATAAATTTGTGTTTTAAGTAATTTTTAATGTTCATAGCAGCTGGGGCTGTGAAGTGTGAAAATAGCTACCATTTTTCACCACGTGCAATACTGCCTGTGCAAAGAACCACTTTTTAATTATAACACCAACAAAGCCCAATGTATGGAAAATGGAGCAACTATAATTGTAAAAGAAGAAAAGCTTTGCTTATAATGTACAATAAATACAGAAAATATGAAAATAATACCAAGATATAATCTGTAAAACTGATATGAGAATGAATCCCTTGATATAATCACTTCTTAAAGCTATAGCTCAGATTAAATGTTAGGGGATATGAATACCTTTCCTCAACCAACTAGAATATATAATTAAATCTGACCAGAAATTTACTCCTTCAAAATTGAAAATAATGCATTATTTCTTACCATATTTAAGGATGTTTTTCTCCTTCTCTTTCTTTTGTGATAATCTCATACTTTTTCAAAATTCTGTATGCCCATACTGGTTAGATTTAAAAAAAAGAAAAAAAAGTGTTAAGCAAGTCTTCAACAAGTTGATCATTCCTTTGACTTGAATGAAACTACATGAATTTGCTCCATCTCACCCAACGTATTTACTACATATACTTGCCTGGAGTTTAAATATTAGATATCAATCTTTACCATCTGGCTAGCTTGTTAAAGGAAACAATAAAATAACCCAGAGAGGCAACAACCACTGGACTATAGTTAGTTGATTTTACTCACCAGCTCAAGATCTTTGTGATAACAACATCCATCTTTAGCTGGCATGATTGTTATAAGGGATAGGCTTATCAATTAGTAAGGAACAATTAGCAATTAGTGCAACTAAATAGAGAACAGCATGTGTCCCAGTAAAATGCAGTAGCACTTTTTCACCCCAGGTGTACAGGGGGCTCTCAATCTTACAAGGAGTTACCTTAGCTCAGCATCCCAGATTAAGTAGAGGGGAGGGAGACTCACAGTCAATCTGGAGGAGTTAGTCAGGTGTCATGTTTGACATGCTCAAGCCTAGACTCTGTTTTTTATACCCTTAGGGAAGGAGTACGTCGCTGGGCTATGGTCATCTTTATAAGGTGATCCTTCCAGACTCTTCAGGTAAATTCCAAAAGATTATCTGCTCTTTGCACTGTCAGTGAGATGAGTTTTGGTCCTTTATTGAGTGTTTTGCAAGGGTATCAATATTTTAGCCAGCTGGGTACTGTTTGCAGTTTTTAGTGAAGTGGGACCACTCTGCCTCCACAAGACTTCCTACTTCATTCTTTTGTCATTGGGGAGAGTACCCAAAGTTTCTCCATTGCTTTTTTGCCACATTGGCAGAGTTCTTTCAATGTGGTGGTTTTCATTGTTAATTCTTTACTCCCCCATCAATCACATACAATCTAGAAATCACACAAAGCCTCTTCTGCGTCTGTTTCAAAAATGGAGTGTGACTCCCCAAGAGATGACCTCTTCTGCTCCTACCAAGATATCTGCACTGCATGCAACACCTGCTACCCCTGGCCAGGGACAGTCTTCTCTTGTTCATCCATGGTTTTTCTGGTTAAATCACGAGGGCTTGTATTGAATTGAAAAGAATTCTAGTATTTTAAATGTATGTTAGAATATAAAAAGTCTTCTTTTTTTTTTTTTTTTTTTCCTCCTCTGCCTAATAGTGCATGAATTTAGTAGTGGTTTTTTTTGTTTGTTTTTGTTCTTGGTAGATCCTGCTGACCTTTGGAAGGACTTTTCTACATCAGCTTTTCTTTTGTTTCTTACCTAGGTGTCCTGCATCAGTTTGCTCCTGGTCACATGCAGAATATTCACCCAAATTATTAATTGCATCAGTGAAACCTGCAGTAAGTGGTTGAGGCTGAGAGTTCTTGAAAATGAAAGTAAGGTTGCTTTTCACCAACCTGCTGTTCTATGTATATTCCTTTTCTTCACTTTGGAATCTAAAATTTGATGAAAAATATGCCCAGAATTAGGAAAAATCATACGAAACAACAAACTGGAGTGTCCATCTCCTCTTCAGTTATTGGCTAACCAGAGCTTTCTTAATTAAACAAATGTTATGATTTTCACATTTCTAAATATCACTAAAAAAAGAAAATAGGTAAATAAAAATTTTAAAATCTCTATTATATTCTGTACATGGAAGATAAAGTATTGAAAAAAATCAGATGGGAAAGTATATTTATATTTTTTAATCCTCAAAACTAATATTTTAAATGAGTTGTTTGCATATTTAGCTTTATATAAATGTATATATCATACACATTCATATTTCTCTATGCAATAAACCAATTTATTGTATGTTAAAAAGTACAATATAAATGAGATGTAAGGCTTTTAATACTGGAACCACATCTGCATTTCAAAAGTCAATGGGAGTTTAGAAATTGGATTTACTTGGAAAGGAATCAAGATTAGGACCTAAAAATGTTAATTTCCTACTATTCTTTATTCAAATGAGAAGATAGTGTTCTTGGCAATTGCATCATAGAGAAAAAAATGCTGTTCTTTTATGTTATTACTGGCTTTTCAATTCTTACATTTGTCATTGATATATGTGGCATGAAAGTAAAAAATGCATACATAACATAAAGGCTGAGTAAATATACATTAAGGAGAACTAACCCATCAAGTGATTTTACCCTTATCTGCATTTGCAGGTTGGTTAGATCCATCAATGTATGTGCAGCCAAACTCTATAATCCCATTATAGCGGTAGGGGGAAGAAGGTGTGAATCTTTGAGGTGACGCCATGTATTGTATAGTAAAATCCAGCAAAGTTTCATTTTCAAATATCTATTGGAGAGGGGGCAAAGTATCTTGAGTAATTTTAAAGACATTTCCCAAATGTTTATTTAGATAAAAGATGGATAACAGTAAAACTATAAAACCTGCAGCCAGATAACTAGGGTTTATTAATGACCTGCCATATACCGTGGCCGGATAATTAAAGTTCTGCCTTCCTCCTAACCCCCTCCTCCCTGAGAGGGAGAGAGTGGCCAAATTTATTTGATAGTTTGATAACCAGAGGACACTGGTTGAAAACTATTGATATAATCAGGGTCTATTCAATTTGCTTACGACAGACACTCCTATCTGCTAATTTCACCTGTGAATAGTTAATTATGCCCTGAATGCTTATGGTTGAGCCATTAATAAAATTTGACTGTCATAGGTTTTTGTGTTTCCCTTTTTTTTTCTTTTTTGTCATTCTCATGTGCATTTTATCTATGGGAATCTCTACTTTTTTTTTTGTTTGTTTTTCTTTTTAACATTGCACAAGACAGATGTTAGAGGTATGGGTATTTCAGCAAGGCTACGTAATAGATGGCAGGCAGCATGGATCAGGATTGCTCTTTTAGCCTGTGTAAGACTGGGCCTGTGTACATAATGAAGGTGCTGAAGCATGAATGATAATGGAGTTCTTCACCATTCCGCATTATCAAGCTATGCTTAGGGAATTTGCTTCCAAGTAAGCAAATGCAAGGGAAGAAACATCTTCCCTTATTTTTGGTAGACTCATGAGGATTTTTCGTATGTGGATGGCAGATTTTACTTCAGTTCCTTTAAATTTGCCCTTTTTCTAAAACATTTCTTTGGGTGAATGCGGGTATCTAAAAGCAAATTTTCTTCCTTCAGTCATCTGAATTTAATAAAGTGCATATTATATGCCGAGGCAATTTGTTTTAACCTCTGAGAGGGCTCTCAGGACTGAGAGCTCCTGAAATTTATCTAAAATTTCCCTAATTCTGCCATTTCCTTCAGCTGGGACAATTTTCCTTCAGTCTGCCCTGCCTTATAAAGAGATTGCTCTGTTCATCAAAAATCTCCTGTTTATTCAGAATACTGAAGGCTAGAACATACTGCTTTCTCTAGTGTCACTGAATAAAAGTGTGTAACGAATACTAATAAAACAATTTGCAATTGATTAACACTGTGATCACCTTGATCTTCCTCCATTTCTGCCTCCTATTTTTCTTTTAACAAAAATACTGTTTCTTTTGTTGGTGGTCTAAATGTAGTCTTTAAAGTAGTTGAGGGTTTCTATTGCTTTGGCACCACCTCTCTGTGAATAAATTCTTCTGGTTTCTTTGTCCAACAGTTTTATATTTTAGCCCTGACCTGGACACCCCCTCTTCTGAAAATGTCCTCCCTGACTTGGAAAGATCAACATCCAGAAAACTGTTGACAAAGGACAAATACTCTGGGATATGCAGGACTCTTCAGGAGTGGGTGGCCTTCCAACATTATCCATACCTAGCCATACCACGTTGTTTACCTCATATCAAATTACAGCCATATAATTTAAGGTTTTTTTTTTTGTTTTGTTTTATTTTTTTTCAGATCTCCAAGAGTATTTGCAATTGGTGCCGCGAGTATTGTAGCAGAACCCATTCTAGATGCCTGAGAAGGTGCACTTGGGTTACAAGGATAAAACTGTATGTGATCTCACTTCTAGGAACAGTCTGGTACAGGAGAAAAGAACAAGTCACATATTTGCCCTTCACCATCCTGCCTGTTTTCAGGGAAAGGCTTTGGGTGCTTCTGCTCCTGGTGCCCAAAGCTGTACTAGGGCGCTTTTGCCCTGCACTTTAGGAAGCTCTGGAGGCCTCAGGAAAAAGCAGATCTCTTAGGCCATCTCATCTTCTGATACTTTCATATTTAGGGTGAATGCAATGACAATGAGATATGCAGAAATTTAACCTTAGAATCAGAAAAAGAACACTAAGATATTGTATATCATCTTCCAGCTTTCCGTGACTTAGGAATGTTGCTCTTTTGTTTGTTTGCAAAGTTAAAAATGTTAGCTCAAACTCTGGTCTTCTATGGCTTGAGCCTAAGCTAAGAGACTTTTTCTTCTAAATACTTTGCTAGAGTTACTGTTGCTTGCCTCTTTATATACTAGAGAAGGAGGTCATAATGAGTTATTTTCTAAGTGAAATAACGTGCTCTGAAAAGCTCTCCAAACCCCAAACAGTTTTATTTGTTGAGCAAAAGATTGGGTTTTCTTTGGTTAGACTTTGAAAGAGATGGATGGAGGTATCAAGAGAGACATACATAGCATTTGACTTAGAGCTGCTCTCCAACAGAAGAGGAAATAAGTAAATTCACTGATTGTTTCTTTTTTTATTATTTTAATTGACAAAACATCCAGGCAGCAAGCAAGAGTGATTGGCGTTTTATAAGACTATTTTCATAATGAAATAAAAACACAGTTGTAAAGGAAGAAAATGATGTCACCATTTTAACAAAGAAAGGTTTCTTGAGCATGCATGTACAACTAAGTTATCTGCATAATGAAAGATGTATATTAAGAGACTCTGCAAGTGATGAACAGTAAATTTCAATTAACAGCTGTGTGCATTAAGTGGTAAAGTGGACTAGGAGTATAGACATATTATTTCATTCTTCTTCTTTACTATTTCTGAACCTTATAATCCTCCTTTACGCATCACCCTAGCTTTCTTTGATCATACATTTGTCATTTCTTTAACAAAGGCCCTTGCAAATTGCATGGGACTGAGTCCTAAAAGGAAAAAAATCCCTTGATGTTCCTGTACAAAATGTTATATCATAGCACAAATAAATATTTGGAATTTCACTTGAAAAGGCAATTATAAAAAACGATTTGACGATTTTCAATTGTTCATCTTTTCTGAAAAGGACAGGTTAAGTAAGAACATTGAAAACTATTTTACCTGATCACAGAAATTTATCAATAGCATAATAGGAAGTGTACAGACAATAGATGATGTGTGAGGCTTCAGCTCAGAATGCCCTATTTGTGGAGGTTATGGAGTAAGGAGATTAGGAGAATGTGATCCCAACTATAATTGCTTCCCTTTTCTCCCATTTTTTGATGTTCTGGGTGCCCCTGGCACTCTCAATCCCAACCTCATGCAGTAGCTGGGCAAAGGTAGGGATAGATGATGATGATGATTAAAGGAAAATACTCCTTGTGCCCTCTGGATGCCAAGTAGGGCCAGAAAAATATATCTTCAGTGGTGAAGACAGGCTCTGCACCTGCCTTGCTTCATCCCCCTGCTCCAACCATATTTGCCACCTGTGAGGAGGATGACCAAGAGACACTTGCAGAGCACTGCAGGTGCTCCATGACCATGAAGGGACATTTCCCAAGAACTGTGAGGGGCTGATATGGTCACCCTGAGAGTTGTCGGCTCAGCAAGAGCTTGGGATTCCCACTATCTCCAGTGATGAATTCTGCCATTTCCTCTGTGAAACTTGTGGACTGGCTCACCCTATGGTTTGTGAAAGACTCTATGCTTGATTTCTGCTCTGTGTCAGCCAGATGGAAGAAGAGAAAGGATTCAGAAATTGGTTGTTGGCAAATAGAGACCCTATAGCTTAGGTAGCTCTCTTTATGGAGATGGAATGCAAGCTGCTGTATGGGTCTTCATGACAGTGCTCCTGCCTGTGAGGACTCTCAGGGGTAACAGAAGAGATTTAAGAAACATGTTGCTTAATATCAAAGACTATGGGTGAGCCTCAGCAGATAACAGCTACTCTGTAATTTCAGCTGTGAGGCTACTGTAGAGTTTCCTGCAATACATTCATGCATTCCTAGAAACAAAGTCCATTTGGTAGCTTCAGTCACATTGTACATTTATTGTGGTCACTCGCTACAGCTCTGGGTCAAAGAGCTGCTTCCTAACCAGATCTGCCATGCTCTGATTTTGGGAGCAAAGTGGACATACAAGAATAGAAGCAGCTGGGGCTCTTATTCATGCTTGGCTCAGAGACGTAAGTGATTTTGTCAGAAGGGAGTGGTGTTGGGCCATGCATATTGTAAGGTCACTTGCTGGTCTTTCTCTTCCTAATAGGTATCTGCTATAATTACAACTGTGTTGTACAGCCTCCTCTACCAATGCTTGGGGTACAAAGGCTCATCTATCCTGTTGCATTATGCATGCATGTACATGAGCGAATATCTTCTAGAACCAATTCTTATGCAAGCCATAGCCACATTCACGTTTGCATTAACGTGTGATTGAGTGTCTGGACACTAATGTGATAATGTGAAAAGCAGTCAGCAGGCTATGATCTCCAAGGAATTATGCTTTCACCATACTCCATGGGTTCCTGGACTCAGTACGAAGTTACAGGACTGGTTCTCCTGCTGTTACTGCACAATGGATACGGGAGTGAGGTTAAGAAGGAGCAGTAGGGCCAGTAGTAAGACGGAATAAGGAGAGGATTATGACTGCCCACCTTGAGACTCCCAGTAGCTGCAGGAAGCATTGGCACACACAGGTAAGCTCCGAGTCCTGAGCGAGTCAGGACAGGTTTATTCCTATTAAGCCACAAACCCTGATATAACCTGAACTTACTATGCTATGTCTCCATATGCTCCTGGAGATTCTGTTACACCTCTGGAGCTGATCAAGGAAAGAGTTCTCACTCTTTCCTCTTGTATACAATAATAAATACTAAAAAGAACATAACATCACAGTATGTATGTCTACCATCTTCTCTAGCTGATCTCTTGGGAAGCTTCTTCATGACACTTGATAAATCTGAGGTTGTTGCTGGGATGACCAGGAAATTATATTTTGCTAAAAGTTTCTAGTCCAGGACTCATCTAAAGTATCCATTCTGCTGAGCCAGTCTAAGCTGGGTCCAAGAGATGCAGAGGCTTACCATTACATGTACATGAGTTTTGGACATCCAATTGCCAAGGAACTGTAGACCATTAGTACATTAGGAGTTGGTCTCCTGGCTTGTTCTTCAACGTGGAATAGAAGACTATGATCAATGCAATCTTTCTGTGTTTGCACTCCATTATGGTAGAGGTGGTATACTCCAGTAAGACTTCTTGTATCCCTGACCCTATTGAACTTACTAACTTACATTGAAAGTGGGGCCTTAAAGAGATAGTTGAATGGTCCAAACCAAAAGGGGTTAGGTGGTGTAGAGTTCTCTGAGGCGTGACTTCTCAGATGTTGCTTTGTTAGCTAGACAGGTCATGAGGCCACAGTACTTTCTGTTCTGGACAGTTCCATCTTTGGAAGCACAGCAAGTCCAGGTTTGCTCCCCAGAGTCCTCCCAGAAGCAGACTTGGGAGCAGAGATTTGGAAGCAGAGGGTGTTCCTTGTCCCGCAGGTGACCAGGAGCTCTCCCTTCTCCCAGAATGTTGACAAGGTCTGTCCACTGCAGTTCACGGCCGTCACACTTTTATCTGGGAAGGAGGCAAAAAGCTACAATATCTGGCATAGAATTCAGAAGTGTTTGTTCTTTGTGGGGTTGTGCTTCCCACAAAGACCATGGGAATAAATTTTAAATGTAACAAATTTTCTCTCACATTGCGATAGATCATTGCTTGAATAAAAATTAGTTTGAAACAAATTGAATATATATCTCTGCATATTCATTTACAGTCAAAGATTGATTACTCAATCTTCGGTCAACACAGAGGAAAGAAACTTCTCCATCCTACAAGGAAATTTGAATGTTGCTTATAAACAAGTCAAATCTTAAAATAAAGCTTTATGCTACCTTGACATGCAGAGAGATAGCTAGCATTTAATTTTATGAGATACAATTAATAAAACAAGTCATATTTCTGCTCAACAGTAAGCTGCTTGCACTGAATGTAGCCAGTTATGTTTTATTTTGAATTAAAATGAACACCACTGATTAGCTTTTTGATATAATTGGGCTAGGAATGGTCAAAAAGGGACTTTTACCTATGAGCTGTTGTTAGGTGATTAGAATCTACAGTTTCCTCACTAGATGAATTAACCTCTTCTGTAACAACTTGAACAATTCTTCGTTTGATCCATTAGCAGAATATGCAGCAAGTAGGTCTATCTCACTGCAAAGCTTAGTCACATTACTCCTGGCAGTTGCCATTAGGCATTTACATGCAATGTTATCCATCCTCTGTGTGTTTTGCTAGAGAACAGAGGGTCAGAATATATATTTATCACTCAGGATAAGCAAATTCTTACTATGTTGAGCACTCCTGCCATTGAACTGAACTCTCTGTCCCACGTGCCTCATTTCATTGCAGGACAGGTAGACATTATGAATACCTTGTTGGACAACTCAGAGTCCTTTCTTGAGCCATATTCTACTTCTGCAGATCTTTGTAATACTTTTTTTTAAATCAGTGTTAGTACTAAATAAAAGTGATAGCTAAAACTTTTGAACTCAAAATCATAATTCACCAGGCAAAGTACACAGAAGACGCCTGCTTGAAATAATTCGGTTACCATTGGCTGCACCAGGATGAAGTTCATAAAATCATTTTTCTTCTCTCTATTTCTGTAATCAAATCGTTCTATAAAATAAATTTTCCACCACCAAATAAAACATTTTCTACTACCTCCGGATAATTTGATTGAAATTTTAAGTCAGCCTAACATTTCTTCTAGTTAAAATAAAAATATTACAAAAGAAAGTGTTTCAGGAAGGTATTTATCTCATTATTTTTTAAAGAACAATTTATGAGTAAGCATCACAGCTACAGAAACTAGTAAGTCTTATAGAGAGGATGTGCAGCACTTTGCTTTGTCTTTTGCATATCTGAACAAAGAACATATCTGAGGTGCTTACAGGTAAAATCTCTCTAAATGTTAGTATGGCTACCACATTTTTAGCATCCAAAGGGGGAAGAAATATAGAACATTTGCAGAAATGTTAGATATTATCAAATAGCCAGTGGCCCCAAGTATGTTCTGCATACAGCAAAGCTCTCTCTATCTTTGGTATTTTAGATCAGAAGTTTTGGTTAATGTGAAGTTAATGTACATTAAAAGATGATGGTTTCATTAATGTGTAAATGCAATCCCTTTGCTCATTCTGATATTCAATTTGTTTTATATTGTCACCACTCTTCCATGGATTAACTAGCAGTTGCACAGTCGGAGCAGTGCATTGTCCTTGCTTTGCACTATTTCATCAGCAAATAGCACATGGGAAGCATTGGAAAAGGTCACCAAGCACCAGCCAAGACTGATGAGTTTTCTTTTCCAAAACTGTAGTAAAGCCACTGGCTCTTTCTTCATTGCTTTTTTTTAGTGCTATTTTTTTTGATCACTTGGAGGTTTTTGACTGACATTGTATGCTGGAAAGGCTTTACAAAAGGAGGAAGGCTGGGTTCATGCTGGCAAGAATATACAGTGCTGCTGAGTGAAATGATGCGGACTTGTGAGTGACCTGTATCAGTGATCTGCTTCCACTCTACTTCTGCTCTTTAATCCCTCATTGATAGGGCTCATAGGTCAATAACTATATTATTGTGCTTGGTATCAAGATAAGACTTATTGGCCTGTATTTATTCAGGCCATTCCACCTGGCCTTTGGAAATATTCATATCACAGAGATTTTTGTCCTGTCAAGCATTTTCCGTGTAGTTCCAGTAGCTATTAAAACTAGCACCTGCTATTTCTTTCCAGGCAATGACTTGAAAAGCTACAGAATGAGAACAGTTGATTGAATGCTTAAATTTAGTTGATATTATTTAAAATCTTCTGTCATTATTGTTAAAAATAAGGACATGAATTCAGAAGATTGATATGTATTTCTGTCCTGCATTTAAAATGAAGATCCCAAATGTCCCCCTCAGACTATTCATCAAGACTGGCAAACTCTATCACCTTCTGATAGAAATGGATTTGTAACATCTATTGGGATTTCTTTTGTTACTGCTGGCTAGTTAAAAGTATATGTCTTTGTCTTTAAGACAGACTTAATAAAATTTTCACTGATACTTGCTTAGTGTTCCTTGGCAATTGTTTAAGTTTCTTAACACCAAATCTGTATT
Source organism: Nothocercus julius (assembly GCA_013398735.1). Lineage (NCBI taxonomy): Eukaryota > Metazoa > Chordata > Aves > Tinamiformes > Tinamidae > Nothocercus > Nothocercus julius. The sequence goes on along the minus strand of VZSV01000169.1, from coordinate 1,667,948 downwards.
ATTAATTCAGTAGATTCTTAACTATTGTTTATTAATTCTATATAATGTATTGCTGATTTTGTCATCATGTAGTAGTTTTTTTTACTATTGCTAAATTATGTTGTTTGTTTTTTGTTTGTTTTTTAATTTAATGACCTCATTTTTCATTTATACTTCCTTGCTGCAATTCTTGCTTCACAGCCTTTTTTCAAAATGTTGTACTAGTTACCTGATTGTTCCAAACGATTTAGACACTTGCTTAATCTGAGTTACATAACATGATATGCAACTAAAGTTGAGTGTATTTGTGCTCTACAGACCAGAAAAGAGGATGGATGAATTGGGCCAGCTGAAGAAACTTCAATCAACCTGGTGAATTCTATAGCCAATAATTAGTATCTTTTGTGGCTGGGGGAAGATTTTTAATAGATATAACTTTTATTAGATTAGTTGGTCTATTAAAATATGTTACCTCCTTCTATGAACTTTGTCCTGACAGAAAATTGTCACTTTTAAATTTAGTTTAAATTAGCATTTTTGGTTGTCAAATAACAGTAAGCTTTTACTAAATTCTCGGTTCATTAAAATTTAGTTTTATTTCATTATATCTGAAAAGAGAATTTTTGAGTTACCTATGGGAAAAAAAGTGTAATTTTCATGATGTAAGAAAGGAACTATGCAATTTTCAAATTAATATGGCAATCAGTTAATGGGTGCATGCTGAAATTCTTTAAACTGTGGAACCTACTGCCACAAATGCTATAAATACCAGAAGTTTGTAGAGGTTCAAGAAGTTGTTAGACAAACTCATGTAAGAAAAATCCTACAAGGACTATTAAGCACAAAAAATATCACCTCTAGTTTGGAAACTTCTCAGCTGCAAATTGCAAGGGATGAGAGAAATACTCAAGGGAAATATCATTATATTAGGTTAAAAGCTGCTAAGCAGATGCCTTGATAATGTGATTCAGCAGTTTGAGGATTCAGAATAAACATTATACACATCTATGTACATGCTGCTTTAGGTTGAGTCTATGCTGTGAGTTGGGTTCAATCTCTGTTTTACTCACAGGCTCTGGTTCTTGTTCATCCACGTGGTGCTTCTGGGAATGATTTTGCTCCCAGAATCACTTTTGGTGTGAGGCAGTGAGACTCTCAACAACACATGTCAGGTGCAAGAAGAGCTTGCTCCAAAAGTAGAAAGAGCATGGATGGGCCAGTTCCAGGATTTATGGTGGTGAAGAAAAAGAAGTGCTGGCTCTTGGAGAGGCATGGCTGATACCCACAGATCTGACTTGTGAGGCCATTTCCTCTTACATCTAGTTTAGCCAAGTTTTAACTGAGGTTCATTTAAAAATTGTCTGGGTAGCATGTAATAATTTCCTTTCTAAATATGCAAAGCCTTCTGCTTTTGCCTTCTGATTCAGAAATAACAGAATTAAAATAAAATAAGGAGTCAACAGCAATATTATAAAGAAATATAAATCCAGCTTCGTAATGGAGACTAACTGCAATGTACATAGAAAGGTTTCTGTCTTAATCTTCTCAAGAGTATTATATTTATATGGACAAAAGAACAGAACAACGGTGCATCTTCTAAATTGACTATGACTCTCTACCTAACGTACCTGCTTCCTTGCCCATCTCACATTTCTCAAATAGTTCTTTCTGACCCTTGAAACTCTTCAGCAACTTGAAAAGTAACTGACAAAAAATAACTACTGCAAAAAGATAAGTCAGGCTCCCAAGAACACGTTTTAATTACTTCCCACTTTTCAAAAAGTCAATGCTGAGGAGGATGCTTTTCTCTTCTTGAAAACTTTCTAGATACCATCCCTCATTTCCTTATCTTCTAGGGTTAAAACAAAGACCCAAAGCCAGTTCCACCCCAAAATCATGCTCAGAAAATGTAAAAGCTGAGAGTATATATAACACATTAAAAGGACGTTGTTATGAAAGCCTACATTAGTCATTGGCACTATCACACACGAAGTAAAGCCAGGTATGTGAAGGCATGAAAATGTACACCAAACTGAGAAACTGCTGCTTGGGTGTCTTTTGTGGTATTATGACAGAACTTGCATGAATCTTTAGCGTTATAGTGAACATCTCTTTAGGCTATATAGTTTTACAAATTCTTTTTCAAAGTATCAAAAGCCTAGAAGTCAGTGATCTACTGTTAAACATGTGATGCTGTTTTTTGGAAAAGGTCCTTGCAAGTATCAGGAACACTTTTTCTCTGTGCTAATGTAACTGAAATCCATATACAGTGCACAGCTGCTTTGTCTGAGCTTGCTTTGATGTCGAAACTAATATTTCTGAGTGAAAAAAAAAGCCATTTGCATAAGCTTTGCACACGAAGATATTAAAGAGGTAAAATATCTGATCCTTCATTAAAGGGAAAGATAACCAAACCAAACCAAAAAATATATAAGAGTCTGAAGTGCTTCAGCAGGCTTCATTTACATGTGTTCTTCACTCTTGCTGTCTCATCCAGTGCAATCAGATGAAGAAAGGGATATCATGGGTGTAGTAAAATAGTTATGAGGTTCATGTATAGGAATCATTTGTACATCAAGAATGTCAAAATAATAAACAGCCTAAGTTCAGCCTTCAGTTATTCTAATACAGGCTAATAAAGTCCTCCACCAAAGATGATTCATTCTTACCTAACTAGATAAAAGTAGATTTTAACTGTAAAGAAGTATTACTAATAATATTTGTAATACAAGACAGTATAATTTTTGTCTTCTTCATATCACAGAATCACAGAACGGTCGAGGTTGGAAGGGACCTCTGGAGATCATCTAGTCCCACCCCCTGCTCCAGCAGGGACACCCAGAGCACGGGGCACAGAGTGGCAGCCAGGCGGGTTTTGAAGATCTGCAGAGAAGGAGATTCCTCAGCATTTCTGGGCAGCCTGTGCCAGGGCTCTGGCACCCTCACAGTAATAAAGTTCTTCCTCACATAGAGATGAAACTTCTTGTGCTTCAGTTTATACCCATTACCCCTTGTCCTGTCACTGGCCACCACAGAGAAGAGTTTGGCCCCATCTTCCCTACATTCTCCCCTCAGGTATTTGTACATGTTGATCAGATCTCCTCTCAGTCTTCTCTTCTCTAAACTAAACAGGCTTAGTCTTTCCTCATAAGATGGATGCTCCAATCCCTTAATCATCTTCATTGCTCTACATTGGACCCTCTCTAGAAGCTCCACATCCCTCTTGTCCTGGGGAGCCCAGAACTGCACCCAATACTCCAGGTGCAGCCTCACAAGAACTGAACAGAGGGAGAACTACGAGAAACTACATATGTGTGTATCTTCAGAACATCTGTCACAAACAAAATATATTTCAGCATATTTGAAATGTGGTTTCACATAATAGATATAACTATGAAAAAAAAATCACAGAATCTTAGAATAACATAGTTTGGAAAAGACTTCCAAAAGGTGGCAAAGAGCCCTGGTCAGAGTAGGACTGACTCTGAAGGAAGATCTAACTTAGAAGAGTAAATGGGTTGTACATGGTCCTCCCCACTGAGTTTATGTATCCTCATAGATGGAAATCCCATGTGCTTCTAAGGCAACCTATTCTCACCTCACTGTGAAATACCTTTTTCCTTATGTGAAATTCCAATTGTCCTTGCTGCAAGTTATGTCTGTTTCCATCTATATTTTCGGTGCAGACCTCCAACAGCAGGCTGGTTCTGCTTTCACTATAACTGTCCAGCAGGTAGCTGAAGACAGTAATAAGATCCCCTCTTCTTAAGACTTCTCTTCTTAAGAAAAGTTTAAGAGATCCCTTGATGCTTCACACTTGTAAAATCAGAATGATTGCTTTCAATATCTTTGGGGTGCAAAGATTTCTAAGATTTTATTTTGCAAGCCACGCCCTTCCTTCTTTAAATAGAAGTTTCTACTAAATTACTACTAAATTGGTGAGTCCTAATTACTACTAAATTGGTGAGTCCCTAAGTAAATTCTGTTGGAGTAATTCTCTTTAGCCTCATATTGGTAATCTAATGATAGTGCACTCAGTAGTATGCTAAGCTTTGATGGCTGTACCTCATTTTGTGTTCAATAAAAGATAACATGAGAGATCATTAGAGTAACTATGTCAGATTAAATGTATTTTCTTGTACAAAAGTCAAGTCCCTTCAGGAATCATTGCAATTTACTTTGTCTCATGGAGAACAATATTTTCCCACTAGACCTCAACACAAAGGGCCATTACAAAATGTAATTCATATTTCATATGTTCAGAAACGTTCAGCACAAATTACAAATGGAGACTTTAGTGCAGTATTTATGTTCTGTTACCAACAAGATATGCATAAGTAATACGTGTCCCAGAGCTTCAGCCTACACCACTTACATTTATTTGTTACAGCATGCACTTATTCTTTGAAGTTAAACATAAGGTAAGTCATGTTGCTTCATTGAAAACATAAAAAAGTGCAGCAGACAAAAACATTATTGTTTCTGAGATTTTTCAACAGTTGCAGAACGAAGAAGGTGCTATATACATTACATAACTGTTAAAACAGTGATATTGTCCCCAAACTTCAAGAGTCTCTTCACATAACTTTTTTTTCTTCAACCTGAAAGAGTCTTGGTTGTGTGCATGCATTTTCACAATAAATTGAAGTCCTTAGAGAGAGTCAGTAAGAATCATGACACTGGTTACACTGGGCTTCATTTTGCATACTGGTACAGGATTGAAATTATATGCAGCTCTTGCACTGACCTTTCTTGTAAGGCTGCATTTTCCCTAGTAGGGTTTATAAAGGTTTAAGTTTTTGTTTGTGATTATGCATTTGGAGATGAAACTGTTTTCTTTAGTGTTTAGAACACACAAACATCATGCAGTACTAAAAAGTGCAGAGTATCTGACAACCGTAATCTTACATATTCATTGCTAAGCAATTACAAATTCAAGGAATTGGACATCTCATTGTGCAATATTAATTTTGACTCACACTCACTAGCTGTTGCTGTCACAGTGTTTTTCCTTCATTCAGGTGAGTCACCTATCAGGGGCCACATTAATGTTCCCTTTCAAGTGCATGGCAGTCACTAGGTGCAGCCAAGCAGCGGAGCGCCACAGTGCTGACTCCTAAGTCTAGCTCCTCACTTGAAGCTCTTCCGGATTATATAACGAAGAGTGACAAACAGCTAATAAGACTATTTAGTATATAAAGAAAAGAAACCTAAGTTGCACTAGGAATAGAAGTGGCTCTAAGACTGATGCCAAATTATTGTCTCCCCTCATTCTGTCTATATTTTTAAAGGATGTGAAGAAAGTAGAGAAAATACCGTAAAAGAGGAAACCTGAAGAGATCAACTAGGTTATCAAAATGAAAACTGAGAAGTGATAAGAATGGATTAGCACCAAAAGCAGAAAATGTCAGATAATAAGGGAATTTTAAAAATTCAATGTAAAAACATCTAATAAAAAGTGGCAATAAAAACAAACTGAGATTATCTCAGGAAAGAATAGGTTCTCCACCTTCATGTCAAAACCTTATGCATTTCTGAAAAATATGCTTTTGTCACACAGGTAATATGTCTTAGAAAGAGGGTTAAGTGGCTCGAATTTTAACACCTTGGGTGACAGGTAAAGGAAGAATATGATCATTGTAAAACTCCTTGTAGAGTTAAAATCTCTGAGATTGACAGGTTGATAGAACTGAGAAAGCTGAAGAGAAGCTCAGTTGTTTCTAAAAAGCTGAATTATATTACTAAATACAGTGTTTACATTTTAATAATATTTTCTTACTGAAATGACAGTTTCTACAGGCATCAGTTACAGTATAAATCCTAGGGCAATGTAGCTGTGGAGGCTTCTGTCAGGAACAAGGACATGCAATATAGACATGATATGGAACAGATTTTTGAAGATAGTTTTGCAGAGGAGGAACAACAAAAATGTAAGAAGTGCAAAATAGACACCAAGAATGATACTGTGATAAAGACATTCTCATACATACAAGCAAACATCTTTTTTGATCAGCAATAAAGACTTCAAGAAAACACTGCCAATGTAATGTAAACTTAGTTTAGTGATAGCCAGTCAATTCATTTTTAACTAAATTTAAGGATATCAATAAATTTGTAACTAGGCTAAAAGGTAAACCTAAACAAACAAAGCAAGCTGCATAGTGAATCCAGGTGGAATAAGGCCTCAGGATCTTCAATATCAAATCCTGCCTACACTATCAAAATTTGTCTTAAGCAAATGGGAAAAAATCATGGGAAAGAACTCCAGAGCTAACTGGATGCATCTTAACAGCAATCATCCTGAAACGGATGCTAAGGACATGTGGAAACCTATTCAAAAAAGCATAAAAGAAAGGACTAGACAAGAAAGCTATGTTTCAGTGGTCTGTAAATGTAGCAATGACATCTGAATTTCTAAAAATCATCATTCAGAGATGAAGTAGACCTTAAAAAGAATAGTAAAACAAATAACAAGATTAAAGAAGTAAAGCTGCTACACAGTTAGCAATTAATCCCTAGATTTTTCAATTTTGCCTGAAAACTAAAAGAACATTTTGACTCAGTTTCAAATAATGTGATGTTTTAGTGGAAGCAAAGGGAAGATGGAAAATGCTAATAAGGTTAAGGAAGCATGAGTAGCTCCAACCAAGACAGGAACAGCATTCAGGAAACTTTATTGCATTCAGGTTGGGGGAGACCAAATAATCTCAGAGTTCTCCAAGGATTGGCATAAGGATCTCTAGTTAAATCTCTTAGGAGATATTTTTCAACAATTTTGCTATCAGATGAGGAAAATGATATCAGAAGAATTGGTGCTGTGATGACTAATAATATGATTGAAAAATAGTGAATGTAATTCCTGTTTTTAAGAATGAAAAAAAAATGTGATGTAAAGCAATTTCAGGCCTGGAAATACATCTCAACATATCTCTTATGAGAATTTTTGAAGGAATGTATGAAAAAATACAGACATAGAAAGAAAATGATACAAAGTGCAATAAGAACTTACCAAACCAAATTACCTTACCAAAATTCCTGTGAGACTGCCCTGCTGAGATTGATATACAGACAGAAAATAAAGGGAGTAGACTTGTCTGTTTGATCTTACTGTAGAGGACCTGAAGCGATGCCATGTGGGAAACTTCAAGTAAAATGAACAAAATAGGGGTTAGTGGAGAAAATGTAAGGAGGATAACAAAAAGAGGCAATGGTGAGGAAAGACAAGAATTAAATGCTAAGACAAGAGCTTATTTAATAAGTGAACTTGTATAGGAATTATTTTAATGAGACTGGCATAAGTAGCCACAGCTGTGGAAACCTTCATCAGCACTAAAGACTTCTGGGACATTACAAAGATGAAGAGTAAAGATGGAGAAGGGCTAGTAGTGTCATTGTATTTGGTTTGGTAGGATCTTACCTGGAATATTATAGGCTTTTCTTCTTATTAAATCAGGTTTTAAAAATACATTTTTTTTTGTGGGTTGAACTCAAAGAAGGTCTTAGTCCTATGTTCCAGTGAATCATATTAAAGATGCTTTTTTTAGCTGCAGGAGTAGAGTTATGGCTAGAGGGCAGCATTTATATGCATCTTCTTTGTGTCTAAGAATATAAGCACCTGTGATTATTAAAGGACAAAACAGGTTGTTCTTCATGGTGAGAATAAGGTTAAAGAGCAACCATTTTTTACCAAAGGCATGCAACTTCTGCCATGCTTTCTGCCACTACAGCTTACTGATTTATTTGTTTGTCTTTGGAGTTATTCGTACCAGAGGACTGTTCCTGGTTGTTATTGTACACACCTCATCACTATGAAAAAAAAAGTGGAAACAAAATTTTAATAGAAATGGGAAGCACAAATGTCATCTCTGATGGATGAAAAAAATGAAAGAAAAATACAAAAATGAAGTTAGTATAGACATGAATTTTGTAAAAGCTAATTACTTCAGGGCCATGGTGCTTGACAGTTTCCTTCCTGTATCTTGTATCGCTAGACCTGTCACACATGTATCATGACAGTCTGTGGGAAAACACTAGGAGGAACTGCAAAATCGGGATTATTTGTAGCCTTTGGTGTGTTTGAACTTTATGCAGTGAAAGCATTTTGAGAACTGCAGGACCATAAATTTAGCAGCAGTTGTGAAAGATTCCCTTGGAGGCTAACTTCCTAGGGTGCATCCTCTGGGACTGAAAAAATAATGGATCAAAAACGCAGGGAGTGAATGATATCCATTGTTTAGATGACTCTGGTAACTGGGAAAAAGTCAGAAAGATCTTTAAAGAAAGCCTGAAGGAGATTCTGAAAAAAAAAAATTCACAATCTACTGGAAAGACTGTATACATTCAAAAGAACATGAGTATTTTAAGTGCAATCAAAGCTACAGAGAATGTGCCAATTCCATGGGGCATTTCAGAACTTAACTTGTAGCCATTTTAAACTTGTTTGGCAAAGCTGATTTCAAACGTACAGGATTTAATCATTCAAATATCTGGTTTAATTTGAATGTTGCCAGTGCAGAATCAGAATGAAGTCAGAGGAATGCAGCATACATCGTTTCTGGAGACATCCTCCTAAATACACTTTCTGTGCTGGTGGAACCAGTGGGGCACATCCACCATGCAGGTCCTAATTTTCAATTTGTGTTTTGGTTTACCCTTGCGATGGTCCTATGCCATGATGTTCAGCAAGGATTCAGAAAAAGGAAATGATTCTTAAGCAACTTGCTAGCCTGCTGTGATGCAATGACTGGATGGGTAGATGAAGGGACAGCAGTGAATATTGTCTGCCTTGGCTTCAGGAACACATTTGACATTGTCTTCCATAACATCCTCATAGGCAAGCCCAGTAAGTGTGGGTTAGATGAGTGGACAGTGAGGCTGATTGAGAACTGGGTGCAAGGCATCTCTCAGAGGGATGTGATCAGCGGCACATAAGTCCAACTGGAGGGCTGTAGCTAGCAGTGTGCCCCGGGGGTCAATATTGGGTCCAATCCTGTTCAGCTTATACATCAGTGACCCTGATAAAGGGACAAATTGCCTCTTCAGCAAGTTTGCTGATGATGCCAAACTGGAGAGCGGCTGATCTGTCCAATTTGAAAAGTAATTTGGTAATGCTTCTCCATATATATCACATTTGTAGCTTAATTTCTATCTGAACTTGGTTAAAATGTTAACTTAATTTGGTTAAGATGTCCTCAAGACCATCTGAATGATAGGTACTTTTAAAGGCAAGTTACTTATTTCAGTATTTAAATACAGGAATATTGAACTCTCTACAGTCAAACATTTTGAAGACAAAAAATAGCAGAGACAAGGCCTCCTCTTTTAGCAATCACTGGCTGATGATTTTGCCCATGATGTTTGAGGGTGTTGCTTTACTAAAGCTGAGGTCACTAAACATTACTGCCCTCCCCTGCGCCTCAGCCTTACGCCACACATCCCCCTTCTCTTTGCACGTACAGAGGTGATCCTTTCATGAAAGCTGATCTGTCCAAAACTTAACCACTGTTTTTAGTAGGGTTTCACCTGAATCAGCTCCCTGAATGGGTGAGTCATCTGGGCGCAGTAACAGCGCAAAGAGTGCAAAGAGAGTGGAGGACTACATGGTCAGTTCTGCGCTGAGGCGACATCAGTGCGGCTGAAACTCCCATTGGACCCATCTGCAGCGGTTCGATCATCCGTTTGGGTAGCTAGCCATGTACATACAGTACCCAAGTAAGTCTAGAACAGTGCCCTAATCACTAAGATATGTCATATTTGGAGAAAGGGGACAGAAAAATTCTTAATCTATCCATTTTACAGTATTTTCCTGTCTAAAACAATAAAATATTATATAAAATCAAATATTTATAAAAACATGAAGGTTCCATTCTCCTGGTAAGCACTCATCGAGTTTTGCAGTGACTTCAAACAAAGTGAAACTACTGACTGGGAACTGGAAAAATGGGGAAAGTGGTGCAAAAGTGGTATGAGACATAGCCTAATGGCTAGGATGCTCTTCAGTGAAGTAGGAATCTCTAGCTCAGATCCCTTATGGACATAGTAAAGTTGGTGGCTCTCTCATCTTTCTAAACTCTGCCAACGTAACAGCTGCTTGGTTTAACACCGGAATCCAACAAACAATACAATGCTGGTGAAATCAAGGTTGTGATAGAGGTAAGAGGGAAAAAAATGTTTGTTGTACCTTGCAAAAAAATTAATGGCGAGTTTTTTTTTTCTTAAATTGCCTCTCCTTTCCTTTGTGCTTCTGCTTTTATGGGCTAATAGCCAAAGAGGAACATCGTGAAGGCAACAAAATTAGAAGATTAAAAAAATCAATACTCCTTAAACGATAAAAGCGTATCTCTGTGTTGGGAAGCACTGCAAACACCTCCAAGAAATAGTAATAAAAAGAGTATCCAAACTAAAAAGAGTAATAGGAGACTAATTAGCAGACTCTTTAGAAAAGACAGTGAAAAAAAACAGATCTTCCCATTACTGCTAGGGAGGGTAATGAAAAAAGTGAGATTCAGCTGGTTCCCTGCGGCAGCAGCAGCAGCAGGGGCAGCAGCAGATGTTTGAGGCTTTCAGGTCCTTCATTCAATGTCCTGCAATTGTAGAACTGTGTAGATATCAGAGAACGTCTAGACTGATTTCTGCCATCTCTAGGATACAGAGGGTAAGATGCCAAATCACATAAGTGGAAAGATTGCAGTAGCCCTTGAATTGTTGTTTATAGATGCAAACATTGTTCATAGATGAAAAAAAAAAAAAAAAAAAAAAAGTGATTTATTTGCTAGGTGACTTTGTAAGTTTGGATCTATACTCTGTAATGCTAAATCTATACTGCGTAATGCTTATCATTTGTTGCATTTTGTTATACTAATGAAATATTTCCTCGATAGGGTGTAACCTGCCCAAATAAAGCGATGGTCGTTGTATAGTCTGTGTCCCCTGTGTGCCCCGCTCTTAAAGGGTGAAATTAGGATTAGACATCCAGAATGATTGCCTGTGACTCTTCATGTACAGCCAGAGCTACCCAGAATAGCTGTGCACTAGGGTTCACAAGAGAACAGGCTCAGATGTCTCTGCTAAATTACATTACTAGAAGTTAGGACCATACAACACAGAATGATAGAGTAATTGGGGTTTATTCCAAACAAAATTATAGCAAAAAAAATCAATTACAGGGACATTCATTGTGGTTCAAATTGATTTTTTGTTACTTCCTACAGAAAAAAAAAATCAGAATAAAGAGCAACCTTATTGAATAAATGCAGATTCCAGTAAATAATTCAATAAAAGCCATGTTTCAGGTACTTGTGCATCTGCTGTACATATCAGTGTAGGGCAAAATTCTTTTGGCTTTATCTCAGTGAAGCCAATTTCAGTTATGTTCCTTGGGCTATTTATCTCAGATTTGTCTCAGAACTTTTAGTAAATGCAAAGCATAACCCATTTAAATTAGGCATTCCTATTGAGAGTTATGATATATGAAAAGAAAGGTGAGAATTCATTTTTTTGAGGGAAGAAAAAGAGGACCTTATTTTGTGCCTGTGAAATTATATTCTTTCAAGCTGAAAATCATGCCATTTCAAATGAAGTAGGCTGGTGCATGGCTTGAAGTGTGTGCTCTTTCGTTTCACTGCGTGGCACACTTTAAAATGGTATCAAATTGCACCAAATGGTATCAAATGTGTTTACTTCACATCTGCCCTCCTTTTCTTTTTTTTTTTTTTGCATAATATATTCTTAAGTAATAAGAAGCAACACTGCAGCTACGATTTAATGGGAAACACAACTGTTTATTGAACCAGATGCCCATTATTAATTTAGCAACAGAAGACAAATGCTCCTGGCAATCAGCATAATAATTCTGTTTCCCTGATTACTTAAGGTTTGCCATTGACTTCTCTGGAAGCTTAATCCAACCCTCAGAAGGGAGAAGTGCTGCTTTTTAACACTTGGAAAGAAATAAAGAACAACTTCCAACCTAATTCAGTTACCCTACTTGCATTCCCCCATCATTCTTTATAGATATGCACATCTCTCTTGTGGTTTTAGTAAGAAACAACCACTATTCTTTTTTTCCATCTTTTTTCCATCATCTTTTAAGATTTAGTTGAAATGCTAAATACATGTAGTAAAGAGCCTTTTTTTTTCTACATTTTTTTTTCTGTAGTGAGTTATCAGAGCTCATGGTAAGTGAAGAAAACTTACATCTTTGTCTGGCAACAGTATTATCCAATTTTTCAAGTGAGCATTGTATCATTCAGATTGGGGCCTATAAAAACGTGCCAATTTTAATACTAATCTGAAGAATGAGGAGTTACACCAGATATTAATTTGGCCCAATAAGACTCTAGAGGGCAGTCTTGGTATAGTAAAGGAAATAAATATTTTCTGTCAGTAAAAAGAACAACAGGCAATACAAAGTGTTATAATGTGGCTATTTATGTGTTAAAAACTGGCTATTTTTAAATACTTCAACAGAGATTTAAAATTTATATCAGATATGAATATCTTGTGACGTATGAGATAATAATTCATAAAAGTATAATATAATTTTAAAATTCAATATATTTTTCATATTCTTAGGTTGGATATACATAGGGTATAAAATATAAGAATCAAAAGTACAAAATACTGCATTTTTTTTCTGGTTCAAACAAAAGTCAGCCCATACTGTGAATTTGCATCACCTGTTTAAAATCCTACCATATGTCCACCAAAAGTCTTTTATATAAAGAGAGTAGAATAAAATCCAATAAACTATGCAGATGCAAATTTAATGTTAGTTTTAAAAAGCTGTGTTTTACTTTATAAGTAATTAATCTTTATACACAAGTTTTGACTATTGTCGGCAGAAATCAAAATTGCGTGGCTCATAAATTTTAATGGAGTAATTCTTAGATTAAAAAAGTGCATTAGCCACTTTGACTATGTTTAATATTTTACAAGAAGTTGTTCTGCAACAAAACAAATCATTGGTAATGAAAAACAATGTGCAGCTTGTAAGTACTTACTGTGCAAACTTTTGAAACATGTAACCTTTGTTTCTTTGCAAGCAAACAATATTGCAGGGATGTTTCAAAATAGGAACTTAGGTCCTGTATAACATGTTCATCTGTATACTTCAAAACGTTTAGAAGGGAACAGTGAGTCTTTATTCACATTTTACAGATGGGGCATAGCTCTGTCCTTATTGGCTACAACAGTCATATTGCAAACTAGGAGCTTTTATCAAAAACTTATTTTTAAAATAAATAGTAAGTGGTATCAACCAAATGCATTCCATTTGTAACAATAAATGGGTTAAAAAGTCTTAGCAAGTATATCAGAAGAGCACTGGAACACCCCTGAGGCATCTTCTGTCCTCCCAGTCTTCTGACTTTCCTGGCTGCAAAGAAAATTAGATCAGAAGTGAATGGAAGGGAGAAAGGAGGAAGGTTTGTGCCATAAAACCCAAGCAGAAGAAGTCTTTGCAATAACGTTAGTCAAATGACCTTAACTTGGACATTTGTGGCACAAAGATGATAAAGGATTTGAAAGGGTGTTAGATGGAGTACAGGGCACGCTGCAATCCTGTAATCTTCTGTCAACCGGCTATCCTTCTTGAAGCAGTTGCACTTCAGAGATGCCGCTTTCTCTGACCTTAAATTTTCTTTAGAATTTTTCTTCTGCCTATTCTCCAAGCTGGAACTTTTTTTGTTTCAGCTCTGCTTGAGCTGAATGTTTATGCTTGAGCAGGATGGTGAAACTCTCTGCCTCTCTGTCCATCTCATGTGATAGTCGGATCAGGTGTGGTCTTGGGGCCTCTGTACAGACTGGATTTGGTAACAAGAAGCATAGTTGCATCCATTTAAAGAACAGTCAGGCAAAAAGAAGCCAAATTTAGGAAAAATTATCAGCTAGATTCTGACTGTTTTTTTGGCTGATAAGTAGGGCTTTCACTCAGTATGGGAAGGTCGGTTTAGTTCCCTCTCTAGCTCCATGGGCTTTAAACCAACATTCGGGGCAAGTGTGCTCTCCCTATCTTAGTGGCATGTCAACTGTTCTGGAAAAGAAGCTGGAAGATACTAGCTACTAGACTGGATGGGAAATGCTTGCTCTTTCCATGACATTGTTATATTTTTTATCATTGTAAACCCGTCTTTATGCAGTGATTAAATAACTAAAATAATCAGAGTAATAATGATTTAGTATAGTGAAAATCCTATTTTTTTTTTCCATTTTGTACATGCATCTTTCACCTCTACCTGAAAATAGATAGAGAAGGTTTCTCAATTTATGGTTATTTTTGATTGGGTGTTTGAATTTTGCAACGGAATCCACAGTCTTTGTGGTCAGTGTTTATGCTCTTTGACAATCTCTCTGAAATTAGGATTCTTTAGCTCATAAATTAGAAGAATGAGAAAAAAAGCTCCCATACAATTCCTTATCTGAAGGAAAATACCTTCAGATTCCTATTGATGTAAAGGGTTCTCACATACACTTTCCTCTAACATTTGATTTCTTAATTTGAATTGTCCCTCACTTTGTGAAGCACTTGATTGAGCTTAACGCAAAGAGGCACAATGTTTTAAACAAAATCAAACCTGCAGACTCTTCTCAAGAGTAATTTTCCTACAAAGTTTGCTAAACCGTTAAGTGTGAAAACTTCATATAAATGTATATATAGACAAGAATTCATAAAATTACTAGTTCTAAATTGTAGAAAACCTCACAAATATTTAGATATACTTTTTCTTTAGGATAATGGAACAAGAGCACCTGACAGCCGTTTAAGGAACATTTGTGTTTGGACAACTACAGGATGGTGTATCTGAAATACAAGAGTCATCACTTGGAACAAAGTTAAGAGCCCTCTAGCCGGCTCTTCATCATGGGGGAACCTTATTTGGCAGAGGGCTACAGAAAAGTATTTTGAAGTATGGCTACAGAAAAGTATTTTGAAGTATAAGGGAACTGTCTCAGATGATGATTAAATGGGAAGAAGTGGCAATTCTTCTATCAAGAACATGCTGGAGAATTAGGTGTCTTTCTCTTCTGTGTCAGGGTGGAAGATTATTTGCGGTTGGAAAGATTTGAGTATTGGCATGGTCAGCATTATTAGTTTTGTTAATCTGGATGTGGTGCAATGTTTCTTATTTAATGGTTGCTATTTGTTTACCTTTATGCTATGTAAAAAATCGCTGCTGCCTTTATTCCAATTACGGCATATGACTGCGATAATGTGAATGGGACAAAGGGAGTGGGAGTACACGAGTATTGATGAATTCTTTCTTTCTGTGTTCTGCTGTTAAGCAGTTGTTGTCTTGTTTATTCTCTAAAATTACTAATTGCCATTCAGCAAACTCATACAAGCAAAAGCAAATCACTACCCAAGCACTTCCACAAATTGTTCTGCTAATGTATTCAACAGATGCTTGGATTAGGGCTCAAGATATTTTGGGTCTCTTAAGTTTGTTCTTCTACAATTTGCTTTCTACAGACTCACAAAAGATTTGGGTTAGGAAGGCACTTCTGGACAAGAAGCTGTACAATCCCCCTGCTCAAGCATGGCCATGTAGAACAGGCTGCCCAGGGCTGTGTCCAGCTGGGTTCTGGATATCTGTCTCCAAGGATGGAGATTCCACAACCTCTCTGGGCAACCTCTACTTATGCTTAGTCATCCTCACAGTTAAAAAGGTTTTTCTCATGTTCAGATGGAGTTTCCTGTGTTTGTGTCCATTGCCTCTTGTCCTATCCCTGGGCAACACTGGCCCCATGCTTTTTTAACCTTTTTATACACATTGATAGATCCCGCTCAGTCTTCTCTTGTACAGGCTGAACAGCCCCAGCTCATGGGAAAGATGCTCCAGTCTCTTTCTCTTAGTTACTCTCATTAGACTTGTTCCAATAGCTCCATGTCTCCCTTGTACTGCAGAGTCCAGCACTGGACACAACACTCAAGACATGGCCTCACCACTGCTGAGCAGATGGGGAGGATCCTCTCCCTCATGCTGTGGGCAACCTCTGCCCCTCTGTTGTAAAAAGGCTCAGCCTTTATATTCAGTCTTTATATTCAGGGGAAGCAACTCTTATTATGTCATAAAAACAGTCCGCGTAAAAGTGAACTAAGGTATCTGCAGAGAAGGCAGGGAGGTATTCCATACAAAAACCAAACCAACCAACAAACAAAAACCCCCCAAAATAAGAATTTCTATTGGTAAATTCTATTTTTGTAAGAGTGGTCCAATTGTAAATAACAAGTTACTTCAGTTTCTTAGCTGCTGTCCCAAAATAATGGAGAACATTTGTGTACTTAAATAATCTTTATTTTCTCCGTTCTTCTTATGAATTTCCAGATGTGTCAAGGAAAGGAAAGTATCCTAAAAAACAGAATTGTGTCTTTAAAACATTAATATGTTTATGCAGGAGATCTGGCCTAGGAGTTTTAAAAACTGTATATAAATTCTATGTTATGTTATGTTATATGTATTTCCATATTTTTATAGAGAACCTGCCCGAAATCAGCTTTGTTCATTGATTAACAAATACGTCAGATTTTCATGAACATTCAAGAGGTTGCTGAAATACAGGAAAGACACTTGAAGTATTCCTCACGACAAAGCAACCAAAGAGCTGGAGGCCTGGAATGCCCAGTAATTGGCACTTCAACCCTAATTGCTGTAAGTGGAAGAATAACCTGTTTGATATTTCATTAAATCAAATAAGAAATAACTGATATGTTAATGAAGCCAACTAGTATAGACAGAAAAACATTTCCTTTCCTTTTATTTCCTTTTTTTCTTTTTTGTTTTTTTAATTACTAAATTTAATTACTATTATGAGAACCTGGTCAGGGAGAAGATGTGTGTTTAAATGCTGTTACTTTTAACTTCACTCTGATACTTACTAGTATCTCCTTCTTCCTAATTTTGAGTAATTCTTACATGTTGGGATTTTTGATGTTTCTTTGTTCGGTTAACTTTTTACTCTTTCACTGTTGTTCAGTTAGTTCTGCAAAACCTAGTTAAAGCAAAACTCAGACAATATTTCAATAGAAATTGTTATTCTTTAAAATTAATCTTAATTGATTAAAATATATCTATGTCTTCTTTCAGAAATTTCTTGTAGCTCTATTTTGTGAAGAAACTTTGTGGAATACTTTGCAGCGTAAGGGTGAAAACTGAGGATAGATTAATTGTTCTTGAGAAAAAATACATGCTACATAACGAAGACATTTGGAAGACAAAGCAGCACTTCCCTCAACGTAATCCACCAGCTCAAGTTAGCCAAGTCATCACCCTTGTTCCCCTGATGAAGGACTCTGCACAGGAGTCTTTGAGGAAGGTTTCTCTTGCTGCCCTTTCATGGGTCCCTCGTGTCTCAGTGTGGCCAGGGTTAACTGGAGGGATTGCTTCCCTCTCAGACCAGACCTCTGGAGGAGCTCTCTTGAGTGCCCACTAATAAACCCTTGAGCACCGAGCATGGATTTTTACACCAGCCGGGCTATGTCACCTTCTTGACCAAGTCCCGAGAGAGCTGCACGCTCCTTCTCCCAGGGAGGTGAGCTGTGTTCACTCTGCTGCTGCCTTCATGAGCTCATCAGCTGCCACGTGTTACTTTTCAGCATGATGCATAAGACCACAGGGAAGCCATTTCATCACAGCACAGATCCAGTTTGGGGAATGTGACCTGTTCGGACCTGAACCACAGCTATTTTGATGATCTGGGCTCCCTCCAGGGTCTTCTTTAATTGACATATCAGGATCATTTGTCATTCTATATTTTGATCAAAAGAAAGTTACTGTCAGAGCGAACCATCAGTCTCCGAGGTCTCTAATATAACTAGGTGCTCTTTTACATCCACTTCGGGCTTTCTAAGGGACATTTCCATCTTTGATCAGAACTTCCTCAGTTTCTGGAATTCTTTTTCTGTGACCAGGTCCATTGTGAACAACTCAGTTAGGAAACGGAAGATTTCAAACAACAGTAATTCAATATGATGAAGTAGACATTTTGGTGTCAAAAACAAGGGTTTATAAAATTCCTAATAATACGTAGGCTTAAACAAAAATTATACAGCTACTCCTTTTATCTTTTTTGTTCCATTTGTTCCAATACTTTTTTGTATTTGTAGACTTTTTTCTTTATTTCAAACAGAAATTTCAAGGGTCAGGAATTTGAGAGGGAAGATAATTTCTCATATTTCAACTTCAGACATTCAAGATTTCAAGCCAATCAGGTTTATGAGGGAGGAGAATTCCACATTAAGAACGCTAGTCTTTCTCTTTGACCAAGAAAGGCTTTTAATGCTTGCGTGTTATCAATTATAAAATATGGAGAAAAGAGTGGGAACATTTCATATATTGGAGCTGAAACTAAAACCTGAACAATGAAGCATGAAATGAAGTATCCTTCGTATCACAGAGAAAGAGAATTAACAAATAGGTAAGACAGAGAAAGCATGTTAAAGAACAATCTTCATGAATAGAAGGACACTAGGATGATTGTATCTTGAAGAGGACAAAATTAAAGATGGAATGCATTTACGAAGAAACAGGTTACAACACATATAATCGTCAGAACATAAAGATGTATAAAAAATATCTCTGTCCTTTGACATATTTTAAAAGTGACACATGACTGCAATGAATGAATATTACTGAGTGCTTTAGACGTGTAGGAATTTAAAGTATTATATAGCAATTACAAATTACATTCATTACACTGTGCTGTTTGATAGCATCATATGCTTGGAACATTTGAAGGAAGAGTGGTCTTTTGTTTCCAGCGACAAGCTTTTCTTAAGAGGAAATCATAACAACAAGAGAAACAAAGAGACTCCATAACCTTGTAATCACACATGTCATACACAATGTACTGTTTTCCCTCTTTAAAGCAGAAGTGCTCAGAAATAATATATAGTCAATGCTTTAAATTATGTTTTCTGTGACAGAAGTTAATTCTAAAGTAACTATTCCCTGAAAGAGAAACAGAGAAAACATTTTTACATGTCTATCATTTGTCCTTAGAGGACACAAAACAAATATGTTTTTTAAAGCTTGACACTGGTATTATTCTATGTGGCCTCCGGCTATATGCTTTTTTCCAGTTTGTAGAATTGCAGGGATAAGAAAACAGCTTTGCATTAAGAGGAACACATTGTACAGGTTAATCATAACCATGCAGAAATCAAAATGCTGCCAACAAAATAATGGCATACCAGTGCCAAGGGAGTCACCAGGATGACTGTGAGGGAAGCTGTGGGATAATAACCGCTCCTTCGCATGTGGGGAAGTATTTCAGGCATGTGCTTCTAAATTAATTATCGATGTGGCTGAAACAGAAGTTTTTACTACTGTCGACAATAGCAAATACTCGTGAAAATTTAATTGGCTAAAAGTTAATTTCAGTGTACCTCAATCATGAAGTGCATTAATTGAGAAGAGATTTTTCTTAAGGATGTTTAAATTTTAAAAGGAAATAAAGCAGAAAAGCAGAACCAGGCAGGAGAATTTAACAAATGTAAAGATGTTGACAGAATTGAGAGCCATTGCTTAGTCAATATTGTATCAATTAACCAAATTAACTGTAGTCCCCGTGGAAAACTAAGTAGAATGGCATCGTTTTCTAGTTTGTCTGACTCTTTCACATTATACATTATGTGTGTACATTGGTGTATACAAATCAGACAAACTAAAAGGCAGTGCCATTTATAAGGTGGAAGAATTAGACAAAATAATGGTTGTAAGGATTTAAGATGTTCTAAAACCATTAAATTTTAAATTCATCTCGTGTTACACCAGTGGCAGTTGCTACTTCGGCAGGAGAGAGGCTACTCTTCTTCCAGCAACGAGCTTTCCTTGGGCAATGCAACAAGAACACTAGAAACACCACTTGCAGGTGTCAAAATCAAATAGCATCATAAGCCATTGGTACAAGTATTTATGGATTGTCAGTCAGCTAATAGAAATGTAACTACAGAAAACAAGAAAAAATGAGCATGAACAAAATCTGTTACAATGTGTGATACCAGGCTGGGACAGACTATAACTGCAACTATAATCTTTTTAGGTAATATTCATAGCAAGTTTTTAATTCAGTTGAGCAGCAGAGCTAAGCCATATTGCAATAAAAATTGAAATGGAAAACTACATATGTTATTGGGGGGAGAACTTATGAAATATTTTCTTTTCACCTCCTGAGTTTACATTTTTATATTTTTAGCTCTGCGAATGTAACAGGCCTATATTTCTGAGAAGCTGTTGTGAAGATTATATTCAGAGAGGACAAGATAGAAGATAACAACTTGCAGTTTTATCACTGAAATAACAAACTCACAGAAACGTTCACTGTAACAACTCCTGATTTCTCCTTCGAGAAACTGTGTTGAGAACCTTCTTTTGACACTGGTATGGAAAACTCCACTGAGGAGCATAAGAGTAAGTGTTCAAAACACTATTAGATTCACTATGACTTTCACATTTGCTGTTTCTTGACAGCAATGCAACATTTCAGTGAGCAATGTTGCTGGCATACAGCCACTGCTGATATTGTTGTGTGCTAGCATCTCACTGAAAAAGACTATATAAAATTGATCAATTTTGTTATTGTAATATTAATGGGGATAGGTGTGAGGTATTTCTTAAAAGCCAAGGACTTTTCTTACTGAACTTTCTACTTTAAAAAGGAAAATAAAAAACATCATTAGTTGGTAAGTGCCAGCTCTTACGTCTGAGCTATAATTACTCATGAAAAAAAATTGAGTAAACTGTACAGGAAATAGTCTTCAACCTGTTTCAGCTACAAGGGTTACATAGATAAAGGCTGATATCTTCTAAGGCTGTATAGTTTGTGACAGGTATGTGTGTCATATGGTATGTATGTGTGTCATAGGTGCTACAAAGTTCCTTCTCTTTTCAGTGTAAATTCATATTAACTACTGCAATGTACAGCAGTAAATTTGCCAAAAGTTCCTAGACCACACCGGGAGCAAGTCCAATTGGCTTTGACTCTATCATTCAGGCATTTGTATATATATTCATTTTTAAGAGTTAAAAAACAAACAATGGAACAAAATAGAAGAGTAGAAAAGTCAACAGAAAATCTTATGTTTGTGAAGTTAAGCCAATGCTAATAGACCAATCAACAACACTATAACTAGACCTAATCAACAGTATTAACACTCAAAAGCGAACTACCTACAGTATGAAGTTTGGATTTTTATGGATTTTTTTTTTCTACCGTTCTTATTAAAAAAAAAAAAAATCAAGACTACCTTATGCAGCCAGTGCAAAAAAAGTGTTACACTATGCGATATTGTTTAACTGAGGCTGGATTACTTATTAAAAGAAAAGTCTTTTGAAGGAGCTTATTTGTACAGAAGCTCCAGCTTTGGTCTGAAAAGGCTGCTGCATGGGTTAATGTATTCACCTATAAATAAAAGCAGTGACAGCTCTCCTGTCAGTACATGCTGATGGACGGTTCCTTTTTCTACCATTACAGCCTTGTGAATGTGGGAAAATTAATTTAAGTGGTAGTTAATTTCTAATGAATTTCATTCAAGCGGTTAATATGGTCCCTTGATGTTATGGTAACCTTCATGGATCATTGCATTATGTAAATAAATTCTACTTTACGCCAGTTTATTAAAAAAAAAAAGAAGATTGGTGATTCTGGTCAAATCTTTAATATGCACAAACAACAACACAAAAACTCTTAAGATATCACTAAAAATAGACTTTTTAAGAGGAATGCATTAAATTTCCTACAAAAGCAATATAGAGATATATTTATAAAACATTTATAAGTCTATAAATATTAATAAGACTACTTTTTATATAATTTTGGCAGGATCATCTACTAGACGGAGCTGAGAATAGGAAGACTTTAGGAAATACTCTTCCCTCAAATTTGTATTACAAACGCAGTTTAGGTGCCCTTGAGGTTCTCCCCCTCCCTTAGGGCAGCTGTTTTGTTCAGGCAGGAATCACTGGCAGAATTTAGAGTTCCCAGCCACTTTGGGGCAGCATCTCTGCCAGCACCCGACTCTGCAGAGGGTTTTCACCTTTGCTTTCTCTTCCACAGTGCCTGCTGAAGACATTCAGACTCATTTCACTTACATCAACAGAGCTTAGACTGGGTCTTTGCTACATTACTGATATTCTAAAATTTTAATCAAATACATTATGCAGTATTTCTTGTCTACAATTAAATATTGCAGTATCCAAATTCACACACCTTTCTGATGTATCGCCTGAAGTATGTAAAAATGCCTAATTAAGCAGGATGATTTATATGATTGGATAAGAAAAGCCCGGAGCTTTTGCCAATCCAGCTAGCATGTGTTGGAACTACACTTCTTTTTTCTTCACCATGAATTGGACACATGTTGGCTAACATTTCAAAAACACATTTTTTTGAAAACACGACCCCTTATACATTTCTAAATTTAGGAGATTAAGAAAGAAAACACAAACAAACAAACAAAACAAAAAAAAAACAAAAATGAAACAACAACAAAAAAAAAAAACGAAAACAAAATACAAGCAGAAAAAGAGCCCTCACTCTTATTTGATGTTTCTAAGAAATCAGCCTTTCAGTGGCCTTATTTATTTATATTTGTTGATGACAGAAAAAAAAAAGTAAATATGTAGGGGTAACTGTGTTATAGCAGCTGGTCTAGATAATTTATGACTTTATACTGATTTTATATATATGTATGTATGTATATATATGTGTGTGTACATATATATAATATATTGAAGCACCAGTCATTGAAACTAAGTACTACAAGCTTGTAAGCTAAATTCAACAGTGTAGGAGGTTTTTGACATGGAGAAAAAGGGTAAGTAATGACAGGAAAATAAATAGAAAATGGAATAAAATGAAACATGGCATGGTGCAGGTGTATTATGTCAAACTACAATATCTTTCTTCGGAATTTCTATAGGGGGGAAAATACAGTAGATCTCATCCATCTAAATTTTAATAATACATGTGACACTTCATATATGAAGTTATTTAAACTGGAGAAAATGAGGATTAGCACAAGACTTTTAAGGTGGGTAAGGAACTGATAAAAGCAAGATGCTTTTAGGCCAAAAAGGGAAGCGTTATGCCAAAAGGGGAATTTTAATGAAATTAGAAGGTGTGTCCTTTCTTACCTAGCACAAAGAATGAGGTTAATAAAATGAATAAGCAATGTAGGATTAGGAAACTAATAAGGAGGGAATGGAAATATTGTGCAAGAAGAATAAAATCACCCAAGAACTACAAGAAAGTAGCCCATTGGCTCCTTGCAGGACAAAAACTTGGGTGTACTGCTACTAAAATACACGGGGTGAGATGCATTTCAAAAAAAGCACAGAGGGAGGTACTCAGCAATCATATAGACAAAACCTGAAATATTTGGGAGGACGGAATTATATAAAATATTTCAGAAAGCAAGATGCACACTGTAGCCAATAATTTCTAAGAAAGAATGAGGGACAACATTTGTAGGGTCTTTGATTAGACTGATTAAGACAGCTGAGAAAAGCTGGTAAGCTGCTTTGTAACTGTATCAGTGATACCTCTCCTTACAAGCCTTATCTCACAAATTCAAAAGTTACATAAAAGACCTATTAGGGTGGTGAGAGGCACGGAAGGTCTGTTTTATGACAAAAGCATAAAATGACTGACTTAGCCCAAGGAAACAAAGATTGAGACAGGACAAAATTGTTGTCTAGGATTAGACAACGGGGTAAACAGACAGGAAGAGAAGTGTTATTTAAGATGAAAGATAATGTTGGCAAAACTACAAAAAAGTCCTGAAAAAAAAAATTAGTAGGGGATTTAGGAGGAGATTAGCAAGAGGAGTAAAATTACAGAGTATCTTTCCAAAAGCAGCAATAGCAGCAGGAGCTTTAATTTTCAATGCAGAATGGGGATCACTGTCATAAAGGCAGTATATATATAAACTCCAACTCACTGCTCATGTGGCAGGCAGTAAATATAATCCTTTTTTTTATTACAGTGATCACCATTCTCCTGGCCAGTTGGTCTGGGACGGATTGTGTCCCTACTACTCAAAAGTAGCATCTTTTAAAGTGTCATGTGATTGGGCAACTGCATAATGTCTAAGGACATTCCAAACTGAGTCCTTTGCAAAAGCCCTAACACAGATGGCCTCTTCCTTGGCCCCTGTCAATCGCCCTCACATCCCAGCTCTTTAGCCTGCTGCTCACACCACACCAAATCTTTGTCTAATCCGTGTGTAGCACTTGACAGTGCCATCATTCACCACAAGTCTCGATATGGGCTGTTTTTAGCCTTCTTTTTACTTTTTTCAAGCAGTATTAAGAGACCAGCCTAAAACACAGCATGGGACTGCCCCACTGTGCCCCCAGAGGCCAGAAAGGCTCTTCCATTAGAAGCACGCCCCCAGGTAGCCACTTTTTCCCTCCTGACCCCTCTTTGATCACAGGTGTTATAAATCTTGCTAACTTCCTTGAAAACTAAAGAAAGAAGAAAATGAGTGTTTTGTGCCAAAGAAAATGAGTGTTTTGTAGCCCTCCAAGTCTGTGCTTGAACTGCATGATACTGAGGGTGCATACTGAGTGCAGAAGGCCACATTGTTACACAGTCACAGAACGGTTGAGGTTGGAAGGGACCTCTAGACGTCATCTAGTCCAACCCCTCTGCTCCAGCAGGGACACCTAGAGCACATTGCACAGGTCACATCCAGGTGGGTCTGGAAGATCTCCAGAGAAGGAGCCTGCACAGCCTCTCTGGGCAGCCTGTGCCAGGGCTCAGCAAAGAAGTTCTTCCTCACATGGACATGGAACTTCCTGTGTTTCAGCTTGCACCCATTACCCCTTGTCCTGTCACTGGCCACCACTGAGAAGAGTTTGGCCCCATCCTCCCTACATTTGTAGGGAGGATACAAATACTCATCAGGTATTTGTATATGTTGATCCGCTCCTCCCTCAATCTTCTCTTCTCCAGGCTAAACAGGCCCAGCTCGCTTAGTCTTTCCTGATAAGATAGATGCTCCAGTCCCTTAATCATCTTTGTTACTCTATGCTGGACCCTCTCTAGAAGCTCCATGTCCCTCTTGTACTGGGAAGCCCAGAACCGCACCCTGTACTCCAGATGTGGCCTCAGCAGAGCTGAGCAGAGGGGCAGGATCCGTTCCCTCGTCCTGCTGGCAACGCTCCTCCTGATGCAGCCCAGGAACCCATTGGCCTTCTTGGCCACAAGGGCACATGGCTGCCTCATGGGTAACTTGTTGTCAACCAGGACTCCCAAATCCCTCTCCGCAGAGCTGCTTTCCAGCAGGTCAACCCCTAATCTGTACTGATGCCTGAGGTTATTCCTCCCCAGGAGGTGACATGAGACTGTAAGGCCCATTGGAATAGTGCTGGAGAAGCACAGAAGGAAGAGTTGGCGTGGTTCCTACCATACTGCATATCAGAACAGGCTAGAGTAGCCCAGCCACACACCTGCTTCTGGGTTTTGTGTGGGGAACAAAAAGATCCCAGCAGCTGTGCATCTTGTGTTTAGTGTGGATGACCAAGGGAACAAGCAGCAGGAACAAAACCTGTGATTCAAACTGACCCATGAGATGCCTTACATTTCAAAACTCTAATAAACTAACACGATCAAATAAACAAGCAAACAAAAAATCCATAGATATATGTACCCAAATTAAGAACTGCTTAAATGACAGATGTCAAAATGTAACTGCTAACAGAGAATCAACATGAAATTTAGATGTTTTGCACAGTCCTTCCAGAGGTATTAGGACTAGTGATGCTATGTTTTTATTACTGAACCAGGAGTGATATACATCAAGCACAGATATTAAATAATTAACTAAGGGGTAACAATTGTAGGAAAGTCACAGAGCATTTTATGCTGCTCAGGTCAGGGACTGCCACATTCAACCCTCTCTGGCATAAGTTACTGGTACAGATTCTAAGCTCTATTTTAATAACCTGGTGAGCTCTGATCGAACAAAAACAAGTATTTAAATGGATAACTAGTCTTATTAAAGTATTTGTGACTACTTTATCCTTAACCTGTACCTTAAAGGTCATTTGATAGTTTTCATCTGTGTGTACAAAGGTAGATCTAGCCTTGCTGATTCAGAACATTAGGATATGGTGACACTGGTGATGAAACCTGTCTCTTATCTAATGCTCCAAGCTCACTGAAAACCAGATAGAGCTTGGAATTGCACAGAAGCCACTCTGAATAGTGCCTGCAATAACACTCTTGAGCTCGCTTGCAGTGTTAGACAAACGCCAGAAAGCAGTTTGCTTGTTTCCTCCCTTCCCACCTTTTTTAACAGTATTTGATAGCGTTTATTGTTTTAGTTTTTGTTTTGCTTTCTTTGTTAAACAATTCTTCCAACTTTTTTTTTTTTTTTTTTTTTCTAGGAACAATTATTTTGCTGATACTAAGGACGGAAAACTAATCTCATCTTTCTACAAGTGAGAAGTGTCCAGTTAAATTTTTCTACAAAGGCATTAGCAATTGCTCTTACGTTTTGCTCTCGTCTGTGCTTCTTTTTATCTTTCTACTTCAGTATGCAGCATGATAAAATAAAAGGAAGAGCAACAAGACGATTCTGGAACAACAACAAAAAAAGCTAGA